>KK117727.1:324487-375591 GCA_000611955.2 Stegodyphus mimosarum
ACAACAAATACTCTGATGTGACATTAAATATTCTATAAATACCCATTGCCAACCAAAGCACCCCTAAAGCTATTGAAAGTATACGGTGCATAGAAATTTAGTACATTTTGATATAAATCTGTGATAGTATATAAGATACAATACAAAATATAAGATACTGTGCATAGCAATACAGTATATTTTAATATAAATCTAAGATGCATATAAAATTATATTATGTAGCCTTGACATACGGCACAATAATACTTTTAATGCAACATTCAGTAATTATATTTATAATAATAAGAGATAGAAATTATACAGAATACAATACTTATACTGCAATATAATATTTAGAAGATGATTTACACTCTTTGTAATTTGACACAATACGTATGATATATTATAAGACTTATAATAATATATAAATACAAAGACACAACAATTCTTGCATAAAGATACATTAGAAGTCACTAATCTATAATAAGACATTACTGTGTACTCAATATGTTGCAATAGTTCAAAATGAGATTTGCACAAGAGTTCAGTACTTCATATCAAATGACAGAATGAATTGAATTACTACACTGTAACAGTACACTTATTCATAAATATTGAAGATCATATAAACAATATTACTTTTTAGCAAGAGAAACACTAGATATATGCACATTATAAAATAATTTTCAAACCTCTTATATTACTTGACATAAGTCTGTGCCTGTGTCAAATAAAAAGTCCATTGTCTTAGTAAGTTTTTTTACAAGATATTTTTGTTTGATTAAAAACTTTTTAAAAGCTCTAGTGTTTATAGCAGGAAAGGGTATATGGAAATTCTGGGTGAGGGGACAGGTGGTAATGTAATGTTCCGGATCACCCAGATCCCCACACACACATATGTCAGTATTTGTTATTGCAAATTTATTGAAATAGCTAGGGAAGGGTCCATGCCCTGAAACATAACGTACCACTTGAGGATTTGTAATATGCCTGTTAATATCTACATAGGATATGAATTCATATGTTCTGCGACCAGTGTCTATGGAATCCCATTCTGACTGCCATTCTGATAAAGTTTTCAGAAGAACTGATCGTTTCAAATAGGAGTATGGCCATGAAATTTGTAGATTATCTACATCACTATTTCCAGTCGCAGCCTCTTTTGCGAGTGTATCCGCCATAGTGTTACCTGTATCAGCAGCATGCCCCTTTGTCCATGCAAGCATAATGTTAACAGGGCTCGCAGTAAGTAGTTCCTGCTGGTTTTGAAAAATTATCGAAGAAAAATGCTTAGGATTTTGTATTGCATATAAACAAGATAAGCTGTCAGTTATTACAATACTTTCTAACTCAGTAGATGTTTTAATAAATTTTATAGCTTGAAGGAGCGCAGTCGCCTCAGCTTGAAAAACGCTATTTTGAGGCTGTAAATGACACAACCATTTATATATTTGCTCATTATTATAGAATGCCACTAATGCACATCCTGTTTGGTCATCCTGTTTTGATCCATCTGTATAGATCCTCAAATTAGGTTGTCTAGGAATAGTTTCATCCTTAAGGTAGACAGATATACCACGTCCTTGTTTCGCTGGATGTAAAACCTGATGTTGGCAAGGAGTTTCATATTCCGTTGGGAGGAAGAGCTCGTTGAAGAGTGTCGTAGGTTTACGTAATAACTTGACAGTCTGAATTGCTGCTTCTTGTTGAGTTCGCAAGTGCAGAGGAATAAGCCCCGCAAGAACATTCAAAGCAGCAGATGAAGTAGTGCGATATGCACGAGTCATTTGAAGAGCAAAAGATCGCTGAATACTTTGTAAAATTTTAGCTTTCCGACCTTGTATAGAATCTGCCCAAATGGCTGCAGCATAAACGACCATTCTTTCAATTACCGTTATATATAAGACTTTTTGAATATGGGGACCCAAACCCCATTTATAACCTTGCATTTTTCTTAATTTACTTGAAATTGCTATTGTACGCTTTTTAAGATCTTGAATATGAAGAAGCCAATTTAGTTTTTCATCAAAAATCAATCCAAGGAATTTTAGATGTTTTTTAATACTGATGCGTTGATTATTAATAGTGATTCTTGGTCTTCTTACCAACGAACCTCCCTTCTTCGGAATGAGTAAAATTTCAGATTTTACTTCTGAGATGGTGAGTTTAATTTTGTTGCACAAATTATGAAACAAGTTGCAGGTTTCCGTTGAGTTATGTTCCAATTCCTGTCTTGTATGCCCTCGAACAATGAATGCGGTGTCGTCCGCATAAGCATAGAGGCGGGTATGCGTGGGCCAACTTGAGGATAAGACATAGTTAAATGTCAAATTCCATAAATCGGGCCCAGCACATGAGCCCTGAGGGCAGCCTCTATTTTGATTTTTAATAAGAATACCTTGACTGGTAACATATATAAGTTGTCGTTCGTTCAAATAGCTGCAAAAAGTACGAAAAATATTTTTGGGGCATTTTGCCTTTCTCAAGGAGTCAAGAATGGCTGGCCACCACAGTGTGTCGAATGCATTTTTCAAATCAATGCTAATAAATGCACTGTGGTGACCATGATTCCTGTTATTATAGATGTCTTCTTGAATGCGAGAGAGAATTTGGACAGTAGATTTACCCGGACGGAAACCATACTGATGATCGCTAAGAACGTTTTGCATAAATAGATGATGTTTGAGCCGATATACTATGATCCTCTCATATATTTTGCCGAGTGCCGATAACAGACATATCGGACGATAGGACTCGGGTTGAAGCGGGTCTTTGCCCTTTTTAAGGAATAAAACTATTCTACCAATTTTAAAGGCTCTGGGGAAAAGTCCTAGAGTGAAAAGTTTATTGAAATAATCCAGAAAAAAGTAAAGATGAGAATTGATAATTGCACGTGTTATTGAATAGTCTACACCATCTGGACCAGGGGCCCGTTTATTAGGAAGTCGTTTGATTGTATTTTTAATTTCTTGTATAGTAATTTCCATATCGTCCTCTGTGTCTGGAATGGCAGAATTTCTTCGCATTTCCATTTGCTCCGAATTATCACTTGATGGATTGTCATCTGGAAAAACTGTTGTTAATATTGTTCTTATAGTATCTTCAGTAGGGTGAGTACTGTCTGCAGAGGAAGCTGAGATATAGGTTTGGAGTGGCTGGAAAATTTTTTCCCTGGCTATTTTATAATGTAATCCAAACGTTTCCTGATTGTTTGTGCAGAATTCTCTCCAGGCATCAATTTTGGACTTCATTATCATCCTCTTATATAGAGCTACCCTTTGAAAATTTTTTAGAGTATTAGAAAGAATACCATGTCTTCTTTCAGATTTCAGACGCCTTCTCAATGCCCTGCACTTCTTTTGTTGCATCCTAAGATTACTATTCCACCAATGAATGGAGTGGAGGTTCTTTGTAGTACGCCGTGGTAGTATTTCCTGGCATAATTCTTGAGTTTTTGTAAGAAGAAGATCTGTAAAATACTCCAATTCTTCAGGTGTTGTTAATGCATAAAGTTGTCTCCTTAGTTGAGTTAAGAGTTGACAAGCTTTCCTTTTAAATTGCTTCTGTTTTCGACCAGGAAAATTATAACGGATGAGAATTGGAATACTATAGTGTTCTGCTATTTCAAAAGTAATAAATTTGTGATCTGAAAGGCTAAATTCTTCGCAGACCATCCAATTTTGAATTAAATGAGAAGTATGAGCCGTAGTGAAAGTGAGGTCGGGCCAGCCGACTGCATATGAACTATCAAACGTTGGGATGGAATCAGGAGCGTTGAGAAGAATAAAATTTTTAGACGACAGAAAGTCCTCTAAGAGTTGGCCTTTAGAATCTGTATGTGAGTAACCCCATGTGACTGAATGCGCATTAAAATCGCCACAAAATATTTGGTGTTTACTTCCAAGAGATCTTGTTTGTTCATCTATGAATGTTATTGCATTTGAAATATCTTCTGATGGACTAGAATAAATTGAAAAGAAGGCGAAAGTGATATTTTTCATTTCTATTAGAACTACCACTTTATCTCTTTCTAAGGAAAAGATGGAAGGAGAAAAAGAAGGATTACAATTTATTAACGCAGCACGAGGAGGCTCACGAGGATCTTCTTTGTAGAAAGTAGTCCATCTAAGAGGAAAGCCGACTACCTTACCATCTCGTGTGTAAGGTTCCTGAATCATTATCAAATCTATATTTTTTCTAAGAGCAAATTCTGTCGTCTGTGCTGTAACAGCTTGAGCTCTCTGCATATTTATTTGTAAACATTTTAATCCTGAAGAGACATTCTGCATTGACGAGTGAATTGCACCCTTACTCGTAGACCGTAATTCTACGAATTCGTTCAACCTGAAATCTGTAGCAGAAACAGTTGCTTGAAGATGCTGCATGGTCGACTGGGATTGAGCTCCTAGTACTGTTACAATAGTCGATGCAATTGATGCATCCTGGTGATTCTGCGGTACATTCTTTTGTGTCGTGGTGACCGGCACAGAAAGCACAGTAATGTTGGCTTCTGCATTCTTTTTGTAAGTGGCCAAATCTTTGGCACTTGTAGCATCTTTTAATGTTAAAATGCTCTGTGATATTGTAGATCTGCCAGCCGAGGTGCAGCTTGGGGGATTGCAGGAATGTATAGTATGCCCTTGGGCTACACTCGGCAACCCATTTGACATTTTTGCGCTGTCTTAATTTAAACAATATTTTAAAATCACTGTTATCAAGATCAAATTCAGATTGAAGAGCTTCTTGCAATTCCTCTTTTTGTAGATCTGTTGGAAGATTATGAAAAGCAACAAGAGGTTTCCTGGTTGCAGGATACTTTATATCCACCAAAGATGATGCTTTATCAGAGGTTAATGTATCCTCTATCTTTTTACGGTCAGATTCTGTTTGGCAAACCACCGCTATTCCACCTTTTTGGATTGACCTGATGGAAGTAATGTGAGCACCTATTTGGGTCAACGGAAATTCCTTGGAAAGTTTCTCTTTTAATTTTTTACTCGTAGTATTTGCTTTCGGATAGATTAATAATGTAGGTTGGACAGCTGGTTTAGGGATGGTTTGCTGTAGAGCTTCAGCGTACGTGAATCCTGTTTGAGGAGTTGGCAGTAAAATAGGCTGCTGCACACTTGTAGAGGTAGTTGGTAAATCCGTTGGAGTATGATGGTGAGTAATTTCACAGCAAACAACTGTGGAAGTATTGACTCCTTCCTCTACAACAGGGGGTTTTGGAATATATTCAGGAGCCTCTTGGGCCAATGTACGAAAAGCTTCTAGATATTTAAGAAGATTCTCACGCAAGTCTAGAGGAAGGTAAAATTTTCCTCCTCTACAGGTATTTGCAATAATTTTAATACTTTCGTAAAGTTTATTGATCTTATCACCGTATGCTATGTCTGTATTGATGAAATCAAGAGGATCCGAATTATTCGCAATATCTGCTACATTTGATACTGAATCACCATCCTTACTCGACATTTTTGATGTAATAAATTGAATAATAATGTGAGCAGTAAATTAACACGTAGCACTCATAAAGAAAAAATTTGTGACTTAGATAATATAGCAAGCACAGATAAACATTAAAAAAGTTAAAAAGATAACAATGTCAATACAGGGAAAATACAATCAATAATTACATGATAATAAGAATAGATAAAATATACAGTATGTAAAATAGCAATAAAGTTGTATAGATAAATTTTATATAGAAATCATTGCATCTATTGTAGTGTTTCAACACTTATCGAATGCAAGATAGAGTTGTCGGAATAATACTCGACGTTGAGAGCAATATAGTCGCAATGTTAAAGGTATACGATAAAATTATAATATAGTTATTTCCAAGTTGTTGGGCCTAATGGACGAACCCTATGAAGCTATTTGACTATAATACATTATTTAGCACTTCAAGCAATCCAATATGGCAAGTTAAATTAAAATGTTTTAGGTAAAATAACACAATTTAGTAAGAAAAATCTATTTCCGTAAATAATGCAGTTATAACATACTAAGTATTATAATATTGTAGAAAATAATAAACATGCAGTTTACCTTCAAATCCGGAGTCCCTAGGTTAAGTAGAAGTGGAGATATTGATTTTTGAAAACAATTCATTAATTTGTGGACTTAGAAAATTTTTCACTGAGAACCTAAGCCTACTAGCGTAGCCACGCGGTTACCATGCGGCAGCCTTCCGTTGAAGGAGCGGCTAAGAGGTGAGCAAAAGTGAATCTTTTGGTATAATCACAAAAACACAACTTTTTAACGAAATACGTAACGCATACACATAAATGAGATATCAATCAATGCACGAGATATTCACACACACTTTACAAACAGATTCGCACTTTGGACTCCAAGATTTCCACTAGAAAACTGCAAAAAACACGGAGCTCATACGAACGGTGTCAAACTGCATCCACTCGGCTCGGCGGCTCAGTAGGATGTAGGACCACCGCGGACAGCGATGCACGAAAAAACACGTCTAGCCATAGAGTCAATAAGAGTGCGGATGGGGTCCTGAGGGATGGCTCTCCATTCCCTTTCAACCATTTGCCACAGTTCGTCTTCTGAACGAGGCAGGGGCAGAGTCTGCAAACGGCATCCAATCACATCCCACACGTATTCGATTGGTGACATGTCAGGAGAGTACGATGGCCAGGGAAGCATCTGTATACCTTGCAGAGCATGTTGGCAGATGCAAGCACTGTGTGGTCGAAAACCTGCTGAAAAATTGCGTTAGGCAGCCCCTGAAGGTAGGGGATTGCCACCGGCCGCAGTACATTATCCAAGTATCGTTGCGCCGTCATAGTGCTCTCAATACGAACTAGAGACGACCTGGAATCGTAGGCAATAGCACCCCAGACCATTATGCCACGTTGTCGCACGGTGAGACGTTCCACAGTTACTGCTGGATTAGATCTGTCTCCACGTCGACGCCACACATGTATGCGGCGACTGTCACTGGATAAACAGAAGCGTGTCTCATCTGAGAACACGACGTTTCGCCATTTTATCATACACATCGCTCCAGTCCGGCATCATTCTAAACGTTGGCGTCTATGCTGTGGGGTCAATGGCAGTCTTCTTAACGGACGCCGTGATGCACCCCTCCTTCTTCCCCCATTCCCTTGTTCCAACCATGTTCGCCATAGCCGATGCACCGTGCTCGCATCCATGTGGGTATCAGCTGCGATTTGACGTTAGGACCAAACCACCCTTCTCAGTCCGATCACCATACCCCTCGTAAAATCGTCTATCTGCTGGAAGTGCCTTTGTTGAAGGCGGCCTGGCATTCTCTCCTATTACACGTATCCTCCAGGACAAAAGCCAATTTTCTTCGATAATTCGTCTGGCAGAAATAACAACACGAATATTTCCCATTCTGCACTTTCCTTCCCTTATATCTTACTTCACGTGCGTCGTAGAGCTTCGCATTTCACATCATTCGCATAACTCAGTGCGGTGTGTCTACTCTAAAATTTGCATAAATTTCTGACCACATATTCTTGGTGTTGCATTCTTGGTCGAGCAGTGTATTTCTTTTTAAATCTGCACTTGTTTTATATACTTCTTTATTAGAAAAATTGCATTTCTTTTTTGTTACCCTCATGTTGTTCTCGTGCGATTATTTATTAACTAATACTGATACATTTAGCTTTTCAAATTCTTTAATTGGGTATATTTTTCATTATCTAGCCCGTAAATTTCTCTCTTTTGAACTGATTAGTTATTCCATTCAATGTAAATTAATAACAAGCGACAGGAAAAAAAATTTTTTTCAGCAGTTAAATGTGTATTTTAAGTTCCCTAGTATGCTTCTAAAGAATGAAAATGAATGGAATTACTATCCACTTAAGGGCAGAAGCGTTCTTATTCTAAGCCTGCATCACGGGAAATACTTCTGCCACTAAAAGTAGACATTTCGTGGAAAAGAACAAGATTTCAAAAGCCGTAGTCAATATTCGATCATAATTTAAACTGGATTACAAATAATTTCATTTGCAAATTCAAATATGTTGCCGGGTGTTTGCAATAATTTCATTTGCAATTTATTTCGAGATTGTAAATGTGTTCCTGAAGGTACCGGGGTAAATTGCAGATTATAGAAAACACAAAATAACGCATAATGAATAGTAAACTATAGATAACCAAGTAAAAACTTAAGAAGTTGATTGCATCAACTACTTACCAAATCAAAGTAATCACTACATTGATTAATTTCCTGCAATCCCAAGATTGTACATTACGGTCATTTTCTCTGTCTAGGATAGAGATAAAACAAAACTCAAAGCCCTTTATCGTTCAATAAAGCAATAGTTAATCCGAAGACCTCTGACTAGCTTATTCTCTCATAACTGCACTTTTAGCTAACTTACCCAGATTCATGACATATGTCTATGAAAACCTATATTAGAATTTTCAGAGCTGCAGGTATTAAAACTTAAACCCCAGAACAGATTAAAACTACAAAATTAATCTAGTAATCCAAGTAATAATAAACTTTATCTTAGCAACCTTGTGGATATACTAGTACATAGGCTTAGGAGGAGAAACATTCTTTTTGAAACAAAGTATAAAAGCATATAGACTCCCTATTGTACCACTAAGGAAAAAGAATGAAGAATTATTCCTTTCCTGCTGTCAGAAAAGGAACTGCTCAAAGCAAATACAGTGGTAAGAGTAATTGTGTCAATATTGAATCTGTCCCCGTTCGTACACACACATTTTCATCTGTATGTGATGAAATACGAGAGTAGGGAAAACACACTCTTTTAAGGGAATTGCTTAAAATGCGACTATTCAAGTTTCCTGTTTCCAATTAATGCAGCAGAGTAATTTCAGAGATCCATTATCATATTTTAATGTTACAGCTTTCAAATGTGTAACCAAATTACATGCTTAACGGAAACAATGAATTGTAATGGAATGAGACTTTTGCAAACACATTTGCAGTATCAATGCAGCGAAAGGTACTTTAATGAATAAACTATTTTTAACGAATATATTTCGAAATATATTGTAGAGAGTTTTTAAATGTAAAATAGTATTCCCTGAGGTTAAAAAGAAAGCGAGATCTATTACAAGTATATGTAACACTGCTGGACAAATGCTAAGGATGGATCTGATTTGCATTGAAGCATAATATTAAGCGGGGATGGAGGCTAAGCTGGGTAAAATGTTATTGCTCCATTGTTCGGACGCTAGAATAAAGGACATTTATTATTCAGAAGAATTTAGAAGGTTTTGAAATATTCAAAAGTAAAGTGTTCTTTTGATACGAATAAATGAAAAAATGCATATGAACGACAGTAGACAACTTTTAGTAAGATGTCATCTTTACCACTGTGGATATTTCCATAGTGAAGTGCAATGTAACTTTCCATGTGTCATGCCATGCTTCGCATAACATTATCCGGCAGTTTTTGAAGCAATTAATTCCACAGTGCGCAGAGAAAAGCTGTTCTTGTTTCTTGGATAATAATATTTCGGCCGGCAAGTCGTTTTCTCAGAGCATACCATACATTTTCAATTGGATGAACATGCAATCTGAAGAACGTGCTGAGCATATGAAATATCAAATATTCTAGTTGGCTTCGAACAGCGAGTATGCGATGACGCAGTGCATTGACTTCCATAAAAAGAAATTCATCACCGAAAGCACTAAACAAATGAACATGAAGCAGTTGAAAGAAAAAGGTGAACATGTAGCAATAGAACTTCATCAAAGCATTGCTAATACGTCAAAGTTGTAGTTGTGACCCCATGTAAGAGCCTGCATCCATTGATCCTGATACCATGATACTGCGTCTCGGATATCGCTATCTTTCCTTGATGATGAGCATTACCACGCACTCGTCAGATCAGCTGGCATCTGAAATCCGAAGACAGACTGAATCTCTAATTCAGCTGAGAATAGTACGAAAGCCCAGCCCTGTTTTGTCAAATGTGGTGCTCGCGATACCATTACAAGTGAACAGTGTATAAAGTCACCCTTCTTCGAAGCGTCTGGCTACAGTTTTTCGGCTACAGTCCTGAAGAAAGAAATTCTTTAGCTACCTCCTGAGTTGTGGGACGCCAGTTTCCTTTTTCCTATAGGGGATCGTACATCTCTGTTGCAGGCGTCCCTCGTGATGGTACATAGTCCAAGCGTTCTAAACGTTTTCCATAGCCATGAAATAACATAGCTTTTAGTAAGCTCCTTGTTCCTACTCAGGACTAAGTTATGTTTGCAAAATCAACTAGAAACTACAGAAGTCCTGATAAGGTTTTTTCAACAGATTCAATGAGTGATTTCTGTTTAACAGTATTTTTCAGAATCGATATTTGGACTAACGCCTGGCAGCATTTTTTTTCATGTTTCGTTATCTCCTCATGAGTATTTTAAGTACAGTGACATAATTATCTTTTGCCTGGCAAATGAATATCACTGCCCTCAGCGGCATTTAATGCCTTTGATCTATATGCAAATATGAACGGTAAAACATTTACGTATGTGAATGGCAGAGCTATGGTTTCACTCTAAAATTCTGGCATGTATACTACCTTTCTCTAATGAGCTCGGCTTAGGTCTGTAGTTTATCTTAATGCCAAGAGAAAACGCATTCATGCGACAAGGTACTAATTTCATTTAGATGCAGTGGCGACATAGGATGTTATTAAAATGACCACTGTATGATTTCCGTTTACTCAGAATGTCGATTTGCCGTTATACTATGCCATCATGCAATATTAAAGACATCAGTACAAGTTTAAAGTATATTAGAAAGTTAATTCATAGTAGGAAACCCGATGTTATGAGCTGCAGAGTGTCTATCACATTCAGTATCAATGTCGTGCGAGCCAAGCTATTTCGACAGTGTTTCTTGCTCTTTAATGCATTACAAATCATATTTCGGTAATCACATCTGAACAAAAGCCCCACATAAAGTTTGCCCTCTGCGTGAGCTTCGCCTTAAATTAAGAAGTACGTAAATCCATTCGGGAAATCAGCAGCAAGTTCATCACGATTTTCTTTCCGTTAAAACTTTCTTTTCTCGTTAAAACCTCTTGCCTTTCTCTTATAAAGAATAAAAAAGAAAATATTGATCAGTGGCACCTATTCGTAAGGTCATAGTACGAATTTGAAATGGGCAGTTCTTTCTCAATAATTGCCTTTATTTTGGTGACTACGAAGTGATCAAAATGCTTCGGATTTTTGAAGTTAATATTTTCCACTTTAGCTACGTTAGCTGTTACTTATTTAAGATGCATAGTTATTAAAAAATAAATTATTTTTTCTGCGAGTTATTAATATCAACATTATTAAGAGTCATTAATATTACTCAGACAGAGAACGAATTAGTCATTTAAATGAGAGTTCCATTTTCTACATAATTTAATGTGGCGTGCGAGTAATTTAGTTTGAGAGATATTTAGTTTCTTCCAATGATTTCTACTTATTCATTGTCTATTGTTCGATAAAATAAAGAACTAAGAAAAAATTTATATAGTTCAGATAAACTTTAGTTGTCGCTTGAAAATTCTAAAAATAATATTAAAATACACGTAATGCTTCACAGATATCTAGTAGATATCTTTGTGTGCTGAAACGGTACATTGAGGTAGTACAGGGCGCCAATAAAAGGAAAATAAAAGCATTCTTTTTACGTAAATCGTCATTTCTTGTCTTAATTTCGAGGGCTGCGTATCGTTACGAGAACGCAGAGCTCCTGGCATATATTTTCATTATGGGACTGCAGATGAATTCTGAGCAGCTCTTCAAAGGAAGTACTCGAAAATCTTTCTTCATACGTCCTTTCAGCAGCTGTGTGATTTTATTCGCAAGTCCATACCTAAATTACATCTGGTGAGATTAGCATTTGTGTAGCAAGGTATATCACTCGAAAATCATCTTGAGAACTTTAATTTATGCGAGCAGAGCGCTTTTACCTATAGCTGAACAACGTCTATAAGAACTAAACGCGACATTTTTAAGTACACATTCCATTAAAAATTTCAGTCCTTTCTACTATCTTAACATCTGTGCTAGGTATTTTTGAATTAGTCAGTATATCAAAGCATTTCTTTAGATAAATGGATCAAGACTTATAAAAGCATGAAAACAGACAAAGAGCTTTAACAATTATATAAATGTTAATGACTTTTAAACTGTGATAATAGTTTTGCATGCCTAAAATAATCATGGACATATACGGAAAATTCAGGTAAAAGCGACCGTTATATGGCATTTGTAGATTAAATTATCTTTGCTGTCGGAGGTGAAATGTTATTAATAGACGCCTCGGAGCCCCAATTTTGCTTATGAATTCCGTATAAAGTGATAATGATGAGAGATGATTCTTCCTATAAGTGTTAAATATATTTGGAAATGAAAGTCAGTAACACGTGCATTGAAAACCCCTTTAATATTATTTTATGTTCTAAAAGAAAATGTTTTATTATATTCCTGGATTTAGTTCAAAATACCAAAAGACGTATACTTGTACAATATTAATAAAAATAAAAAGCATTTTTTAGAAATTCAGTTTAATAATAAGTAGCAATTTAACATTTAGCTTCATTAAACGTTAATTAGCTGTATCATTGTTCTGCGAGCGGCTTCCATAGTAAGGTGCCGGAATCAGCAATATAGCATATTTATTTAAAAGCATTTATGTCATATTACTCAAATTTTGCAGGCGGCCCATTTAAAAAAGTAATAATGTTACTAGAAATTGTAAGTGACCACTTGGGGCGAAAGCAGTGGTTTAAACATTATTTGAAATTATAAGTGGCATGGGGCACATGGGACAGAGGCATTTGCTTGAATGTTACTTGAAATTGTAAGTGACCACATAGGGCAGAAGCAGTTGCTTGAAGCAGATATATAAGCTTAAAACAACATTTCTGGAAATTAAGTGCACTTTTAAACTGAATGTATTTTCATAAATATTTAAGACCGAAATTTAAATAAAGAATAAATCTATCCGGATACCATTTTCCATACTTTAAGCTTTTCAACTTATATTTAGTCAGTTTCTGAGCAAGGTATGAATAACTAGAAGTGAGAAATAAAAATTGTACTTCTGCCCATTCACTGATTAATACCATTTGTTAGATTACTGTATCATTCAATATATTGTTCTATGGTTTATTGAGAGCAATTTTTGATAATACAGTCTATGATACCAAGGCTTTTTACCTTTCCCAGTAACCAAAGGAGAGGATTATTGCATGGCTAGTGGGGATGGTATTCAAAAGATTATTCGGGATGTATAACGAACTGAATGAATGATTCAATAACAGCAATGTGTATAAAATGAACTGAACGCATACAGAAAAATACAATTTCCCTACGGATTGAATGGCTAATTCATGAATAACAAAGTTCCCGAAATTTAGATGTTTGTATCTACATCCATTTTAATTAATGGCAACTTCAGGGATTTAGTCAGTGTTTATGATATTTCCTATTCCGTGGCATAAACCCTTTAAAAATACTTTCGAATATAACGTGTATCATATCTAAAAATACTACAGTCACAAATCTTCCATAGGATTCACCCTGGAACCCAAAGACAGATCTCAATTAAAGCAACCATTCGAAATAGTTTCATACCATTCATTTGTACTCTTCAAATTTCTTGGAATCTAAGAATTACAGGGTTTCGAGTCCAGATCTATAACCGCAACAGCAGCTTTCGCTAATCAACACACTGGCCTCGTAATAAAAAGTTTTAGATATAACGTTTAATGTAGCTACTGAAATATACCATAATTAATTCTAAAATTAGAAGTATTGTTTATTAATTAACGATAATTCTGCTCCATCCACGTTAATGTATGTGCTTGTTATTGATATGCGAACACATATCTCTAACATTTGTAATTATAACTGTAAACAATATTCTTTGGCCATAGTCCAGACTCAAAGAGATAATTTATATGCAGAATTTTCAAATATGTTTTATTTTTATTTATTGATTATGAAACAATATTTACAGTAATAAAATAATTCTTGTATTCACACTATTTCCAGTAATAAAAGAAGAACGTTATAAAGAAAAGCCGAACATCGAAGGGTAAATTAACGTATTTTATTTAAATATTTGCTTCTAGACTAATTTTCTTATTTATTCAATATAACATATGTATCTCTAATTATTGAAACGCTACAATTCATATCTTCCAACTATAAGCAAATATGCAAGCACTATATACGATCTTTTTACTACATAGGATATCATATCGGCTAAAGCTAATTGCGTCACCAAAATTCCATAAATCCCCAAGTGACCGAATGGATTATTGAATATTGATAATTCCACTAGAGTACAAATCATGGCGAAAGAGCTGGGTGTATAGAAGTTTAGTGATCTTCCCCGTATGTAAAGTATGTATAAACTAATTTCCCTGAAAACACATCCAAGAAAGTATTTCTCTTCTTCGAACAACAGTTATCATATGTTATGACTTAACTAATTAACAAACCGACCAGAATTTATACTGCCAACTGAGAGAATTCCGGTTATTTTCAGCGAATTTGGGATCACCGGTGGTTACAAGCATGTCTTGCTTTGAATCCATTGAAAGCTAATTTAATATTACAAGTTGATTAGTAATTTATCTGAAATCTAACTGCGCAGACATTCAAGTGTTAAATTAGGACAACCTTGAAGGTCTTGAATACATCATGCATGAAAAGTATAAGGAGAAATCATTTTATTTGAATTCAATTCAGGGAATATCACAGTGGAAAGTTTCTGGGACTCAATCGGTATATTTAATAGTAACAAATAAGGCTAGAGCTAATATATAATAGAACAGTTGAATATCTTTGAAAAAGTCAGGTTATTGTTTACTTACACATAGGAAAATAAACCATAAAATCCTTCACACAATTAGCTTGTAGAACAGGATTTGAGCTTAGATGTAACTACTACTAGTCAGCAGTTTTATTTACTTAACCGCTACTACACTGTTAATACATCTGAGACTGAAATCTATAATTATTACAATTCAAACTATACTTTTAAACTTTAATCATTTAGTAGAAAACTTTCTTTGCTAGCAAGAGCGGCCAATGTAGCAAGTATACTAACTCTGAACTATTTATTTCTTTGTCGATGCTACAAAGCATTTGAAATAAAAGTTTACAGCGTAACATATTTCTAGATGCGACTCCAAAATTCTCAAGAGAGCCCAACTCAAACAACAGGTTACAATACTCGTTTTATGTACCTGAGTTACGATGGCTATAATACTTGCTTTGTTTACGTAAGTTAGACTGCAACTCGAGTCAACAAAGATTGTTTGAACACTTTTCAGAAAACTTTTAAAAGTTCTTGTTACAAGTATGAGTACGTAATTGAATTTGATATTTGGCAAAGAATTCTGATTTTCACTGATTTATCACCTGCTTTGAGAATGTAAGCCCCTGTAAGGTAATAAATTAATCAACTGTTGCGCTCGATATTGTTAAAAAGTAAGGGAAATTAAAATAGTTTAGGGAGAAATTTAATATTTCCGAGCTAAAAGTATCAGGAAATAAATTGATTAAAATTAATTTTATCGATATATTTTAGAAAACTGAGAACGTTTTTTAGTTATTGATAAAGCTTTAAATATTTCAATTTTGTATCGTCTGCTTAAAATTGAATGTTCAAAATAGAGTACATAGTAATAAAAAAGTTAATTTCAAGCAAAGCAGTACTTTTTATAAATTGATGAATTGTATCAAATTACATTAGATGAAATTGTATTGAACTTACGTGACTTATCAGTTGAAAGGAAGAGTTGGTTTCATTCAGTAAAAGAAAAAAAAATTGTATATATGCAAATGAATTACCGAGTTAGCTCAATATAAATTGGCACCTGCAAATACGCCACTGCCAATCTGCTGGTGCCTTTCGGAGATAAACTTATTTACTATATCAGGAGATAAATTAAGAATTGTTTTTTTTTAACTTTTACTTCTGGTGGGCATTGTCTAGCAATTACTTTTAAAATCTCATTGAACAGCTTGATATTCTTTGCAGCGTTTCTTCTCTATTTCTATATGAACTCTGCTAAATAATAAGTTATTCTCTCAAACTAAATCCAAATCCTTTTTCTCATAATTTTTCGGCGTTTGTTAACACTTAATATCAGCTGTGAATCTTTAGTTATGTAAGCGTTTTGCGAGAAGATTGGAGCTTTTGCCAATTTTGATAAAATACTACATACCTGGAAATAATGAATTGTTTCTCTTTCATCTCTACTTAAATCTAATAAACAAGTGACGCACTTCGGAACTTTCCGCTGGCACAGTGTTAATAAAAATGGCTTACTACAAATATTCTCCTACTGCAATTGATAGAAAGTTGACACTGAGATACAAATTAGCCTTTTCATTCTTCCTACTCCTGCACTAAAAATATAATTTTCAGGAAGATGTGAAGTGATTGGTGTGCGGAAAAAATGTCACTCGGAAAAAAGGGAAACGGAAAGAAAGCCCCCGGAAAATAAGGAACGGAAGAAAAGGAACTCTAAAATCTCGCGAAATAATGTCGCCAATCGGAATTGGGGAAACCTGCCAAATTCTAATTTAACCGGCAGGGTTATAGCGGGCTCTCTTGAGGGAGGTTTTAAGGGTAAAACGTTGAGCTAGCTGCAGCCGCGCAAGGTCATTTCGATAGCAGGTTTTAATATTCTTATCGCAAACTGTGACTAAATTTCATCTACAGGGTTATAGGCTCTCTTGAGGGAGGTTTTAAGGGTAAAACGTTGAGCTAGCTGCAGCCGCGCAAGGTCATTTCGATAGCAGGTTTTAATATTCTTATCGCAAACTGTGACTAAATTTCATCTGCAACGGTTTGTTATAATACTGCTTTTAACGCTCAGTTATGCGACAATGTTTCACCCCTGAACCACAGCTTAAGGCTGTAATTACATGGGGTACGAGGGGAACAATCACTAATGACCATGATCCAGCTGGTCAACCCTATATTTTTACCATCGGACAGGCCAGCAGCTCGCTTATCTTCTTTCAATCATCCTCAGAAGATTTCCCTATTCCGCAGGTATGGTTGTTATGATAAAACTTTTATCTTCCATTTTGGCGATATTTCTAAATATCCCTTATTTTTCCCATTGCAAAAGAATGGTGACTTATTTTCCGTTTCCTAGTTTTCCGGTGCCTATCTTTTCGTCCCTTATTTTCTGGGTGATATTTTTTCCTACAACCGAAGTGATTTGTCTAGCCTCAAACAGATTCGAAGGAAACCAGACATTACTTTAGATGATACTGTAGATGGTATAATGGCAAATATATTTATTAATAGCCAAGTAAATTTTATTGAAAATAAAGTTAAAAAATTCCCTTTAACAAACACCGAAACTCTACAAGATTGCAATCAATTTCTTTCCACATGTAATGAAGTCCAAATGAGTGAGTCTTCATTGAATCATCTATTTTATAACAAGATGTGAAATTTGATACCTCTTTGAGGTATTCAAGAACTGGTTAAAAATCCAAGAAATTCAAAAATGTGTGAATGGTTCCACAATTTCTATCAAATGTTTTATCTCCGGATCCTGCAGAGATTAGCTCCTAACTTAATCAAAGTCTCAAAATCTAATAATGTAATGTTTTTAAGTAAAACTTAAGAACAAAAAAGTAAATGCAAGGACATATATTAAACATAAACTCAATAAATATCACTTGTTAACAAGAAATTAATTCCCCGACATGTGCAAGAAATGAATGAAATGATATTCTAATTTGAACTCCAAACGCAACATTACTTAACTAACATATATTATTTGAAACAATAATTTCTTTTGAATAATTATACATTACTCTCATAATAGAATTAGAAGGAAATTATCGATGTTCCCTGCAACCAACAGTAGATCAAACTTCTTACCTGTAAAATAAAATACAGAAATCAGAAAATTATATATTTAGCAATAAACATACGTATGCTGAGTAAAATTAAATGAATCACAATAACAGATATCACATAAATTTAAGCCTTTACACTGAAGTGTAAGGAAATATAATAAAACACAAGGAAATCAAATAGTATGCCCTGCAATAATTTAAAAGTCAATAATGATCGGATTATCTAGTTTAGAGCTTCGCAAAAATTTGTAAAATTTTGTAAAATCAATCCTTGAAATAACCTTTATATGTTGCACTATCGGGCACAGTCCGATAAGATGAAAACCTATCGTATCTCGACGTCCTCGTACATTTATGAAAATTGTTTTCTAACAGGTAAAAAACAATATAAATAGAATTGCACATACCTTTATAGCAGGACATTTCTGTGCAATTAAGGTAATAGTATGCTTCGCTGACTAGCAAATCAAATGAGGCTTCTGCTTGCATAGGCATAAAGTAGCTGAATTTTAATATTACATAATGGTAGAATACCAGCATACAGTATTGCTTTGGCGGAATTTTGGAAATTGTGGCCAAGACCAAAATGACTCGTTTACCGCTCATAAGTCGAGTCATTTTAGTGTTGAAAACAACTTTCGAAATCGCGCCGAGGCCGTAACGTATACTAGGGTCTTACTTTATATAGCATATCTTATTCAGGAAATTTCAATCGGTAAAGTTGCATTTTTCAATTTAGGAAAAGATCGTCAAAATGGCGGTGCCATTTTTAACCAGACTAATCTTCGATTCGAACCACCAGATTAGGACCACCAGAGGCCGAGCTGTAAAAGCAAAATACTCTTAATTCCGACCTGAGTTTGATTCCAGGTGCACGAGCTGGTTGCGTTAGCGGTTTCGTGCTTTTCCCCATGTATAACATTTATACGAGATATATCCTTAGAAAGTCTTCCACAAAGCATCTCTCCCTTCGGCAGTTAGCCAAGTGTGCTTTGCCATAATCAACCAAACCAAGTCTGATAAAGATTCAAGCAGTGAAATCGCTTGGAGTAGGGACAAACGTGTGTAAAAATGGTCGCAAATTTTTACAAAGTCTTTCGACCTTCATTATGCATGTTTGAATTATAAAATCTATTGCGGATTTATGCTTTATTATGTGCTGTATTTAGAAACTGAATTACAGTGTATTATAAGGGCGATTAAATATGGAAATACGTATTTATTTAAAAACATTTATGCCAGAAAATATTTCAATATCATCACAAAGTATTTAAATGCAATCAGCGGCTTACCAGCTAAAGCGTTTATTTTTGGCAATGAAGAAAATGCTAAGATACCAGAGACGGAAATATACGCAAATATCATGCAAAACATCCTAATTCCTTTGAATCAAGTATTCCCACGGTATATACTAGATTTTAAAATGGTATGATTTTACATGACACATATTTATGCACGTGAATGCATGCATAAATACATGCAAGCACGCTAACGTAGCATAAATAATACTGATACACCAAACCTCAAGGGAACCTCCGCGCAATCCTGTATAAGCAGCGTATAATGAAGGATTCTTAAAGGAAGAGGTAATTCCGAATAAATATCTTGTTACTGATTTACTGATTCGGCTTTATGACGTCATGCATGACGTAAACTCGCGCCTTTAAATGTCAAAAGTCAAGCTTGTGAAGTGAAACGTTAAATATTGCAAATTTGTCTTTTCGCTTTGTTGTCGTACAGTTTTTGTGGCAGAAGATAAATGCAGATGAGCGCAATGATTCCGGGTGCAGTTATTAAGATGCTTTAGTACCCTATTTTAAATGTAACATTCAGTTTTGGATTCTTAACGTCGCTTTTCAAATGATTCATTATAAGTTTAGAGATTTTTATTAATCTGTCTGAGCGGAAGAGGATTCTAACTGCTTAAGCAGGTTATGAAAATCGCATTTCCAAAAGGCTCGTTTTAATAACAGTTAACTTTGGTAGTCTTGATTTGTATGTATTGGAGTTACAGGATAAATATCAGGACGCTCGTTTCAGTTTCAATCGTTATATAATAACTGAATTAGGTAAAAATAATCTAGATGGCTGAAATAACAAGCAAATGTAAAATTATGTGCTACGCATATTGCATAAATTCACAATTGGCACTCACAAAGGGCAGTGGTATCAGTAAAATTTTAAGAACATAAAATTTACATTTCGTAGTAAATTTTACATAAGAGCTTTTCGGCAGTACATGTACACAAATTAATTTTCCGTTGGCTCATGTACATGTAGGAATATGCTTGAGCGTGTGTTTATGTTTTATTAGTTAGAGGTTACTTTACACAAGAAACATTCAATATGCTGCTTATATAAAAAATTTACGTGGTTTCATGAGAAGCATTTATTATACTATTCACAAAGAAAAACAAATTAAATTCTTCATTTATACATTTCACAGGTTAACGTCATTCTTTGGTGTGTTCTCCTGTTAACAGCCAGTCTCTAATGTATTTCCCTATTAAAATTCAAACGTTAGTGGGATCATAGAAGTGTCATTTACTTATATGTTTCCATATTTTTGTCGAGGTCAACCACAAGCATGAAACCTTTGCCCAGAATTTCAATATTAAATGAGGTTTAAATCGCTAAACTATGTATACTTTTAAAACAGTCCTTTTGAGCTCTGAATGAAATTCTGCCTACTACTATTTTAAGACTCAGTTGCTAAAGCACTTTATAAATACATGTCGATTTAAGCGCATTTCTTGAATAAATATAGATTTATTTAGTTTAAATCGCTAAACTATGTATACTTTTAAAACAGTACTTTTGAGCTCTGAATGAAATTCTGCCTGCTACTCAACATATTTTAAGACTCAGTTGCTAAAGCACTTTATAAATACATGTCGATTTAAGCGCATTTCTTGAATAAATATAGATTTTAATTTATGAATATATATGCAAGGTCTGTCCCGAAAGTAATACGTCCATTTTTTTCAAATTTATTGAACCGATTTGTGCAATTACTCAATATTCTTCGAAATACATCCCTCCTGCTTTAACACACTTGTTCCAACGCGATTTCCGTACTTTATATACGTCTTGGATGTCCGTCACAGGAAAGTCTCCGTCGTAGCCTCCTTGATGTTCTCCAGTGTCCTCAAATGCTGTCCTTCAAGAGATTTTTTAATCTTCGGGGGTGAAAAGAAGTCGGACGAGAACAAATCAGGACTGAAGCAAAGCAAAAGTCTCCGATTGCGTTTTCTCAGGTTTGAAACAAAACTTTGCGTATCGCTGCTCGAGAGTTTTTCCATCTTGATTCGACCGAGTACTCACACAAGGGTTCACTGAAACAAGCACTGTCACTCTCCAGGAGCTCGGAGCCGACTGGCGCTGGTCGCGCTGTGTTCCCAGGAATCTACTCACCTTTCCATGCAAGCGCGGCAGAAGAAAAATGGGGCGCATTACTTTCGAGACAGACCTTGTTTATATATATCTTTAAAATAATACATTTAAAACCCCTTCCATATTCAATTCAGGGGACACTATGTGGAAAAATATCCCCAGTGGCAAACTGCATGAAAGGTGCAAAAAATGCCAAAACCAAAAATGAAAAAAAGAAAACCGAAATTTACATCTTTTGCTGGATCTTTAACAGGGAGGCTTTTGCAACGAAACGAGTAAATACGGTAGGAACCTGATTCCTGTAGCCTGATTTTGAACCAATAAAAACATAAATTAAAATTTTATACTTAAAATACTCTCAGAAAATAAATCAAAGTAAACTGTGTCTTCATCCGTACACCTCCTACAAGCTGTAGTAAATATTGCAAAAAACTACGAAATCATGGCATCAAGATCATAAACAAGCTAACACAGCTTAAAAGTTAATTAAAAAAATTACCTTATCGAGTTTAAAAAACAAGACTTGTAAACTGAAGTAATCCAACATATAAAAAATAATAACAAATGAAAATTTGATGCAAAAAACATAAAGTAAATGTTTTTAAAAAATAAGAAGGCGAGTTAGTTCCTTAAACCTGTAACATTAAAAGGAAAAAAAACCTTTGAAATGAAAAAAAAAATATGAATTCTACATGCGCATTTGCAAAATATGTGCGACTGGGCATGTCGAATTAATTAAAATATTCACGGATATTAAATTTTTCAGTCTGTGTACCATTAACAACACCACATAACATTTGAGACACATTCATTTTACGTAAGTTCATATTCTGGAAAGAACATATTTGTAATATTTGCAGGTGCTTACATGATTTGTTTCCTGAGGTTGGTAATAATATCATTTCTAATATCATTTCACTGAAAATTTCATTTCTGTTAAAGCCTCGAAGTGATATGTCTTCAGAGTCTTTTTTTGAAGGGAGCGGGGGGGAAGAGATAATTCGCCTTTACCAAATCGCTGTTTACGAGAGGGACAGCTTGTAAAATTGCTGAACTCGTTTTAGTTTCAATTGTTACAAACTGATGGCTAAGTCAGGAATTTAATGTACGTGAATAGGAGGATTGCATGGAAGTTTCCATGGTTTTTCTAATGTATAACGTCCCTGAGTGGTCATGTGGTTAAAATAGCTAAATACTGGTAATTCTAATTAAATTGAAGTCTAAGCGAATGGGCTGGCTACGTAGCTGATTTTCCCCATGTACAACGTAATTGCGAATCAGTTTTCCTTAAAATGTCCTCGGCATCCCTTCTCCTAAGAAAATAACTCTTTAGGTTCATCATATTCAAGTAACGATACTCCTATGTGTAACATGAACACGAGCCAGATTCCTTTAGAAAACCATCTCGAGTGCATTGCCGTAATCTAAATTATACAATTCAATTTACGAAACTACAAATATCGACGATTTATCTTGTTTTATACATGATCCACAAACCAGAAACTTCTACTTTCATTCACAACCAAAAGATCTGCAACATATTCATTTATATATTAAAGTTCCCACAACTTTGAATAAAGTAATGTTAAAGAAAAAAGTCTTATTAGTCATCAGACCGAACCAGATAGGAATTTACAGAGTAACCTGGAACAAATCCTAAATTCAGCAAATGTTGTTGCTGTTTCATGTGGTCGGACACCTACAACTTAATGCATTAGTCGAGATACCCATTGATTTAGCCATCTTGTCATTGAGAGCGTCGGATCGTGTGTGCCACAGAAGGTGACCGATTTTACAGCTGTGATAACGGGAAAGTTCCATCCCAGTTTTGGTGAAGAAAGAACGATTCCAGGAGAAGGATCCGAGGATCTTCCAGCCTCCTTTCTCTACGACCAAATCTTTCTAGGAGATTTTCTAATATTTTAGGTGTTCCGTACTGCAAAAACATTGTATACTTACAATCATCCAACTTTGTCTGGGATTCTAAAGAGGACTCACTTTAGCAAATGTAGCGATTTACACAACCTCATTCACAATGAAACGATGTCCATGCGATCAGACTGCACAAGGATATTATAGTTCTGTAAGGTACGTGTAGCCAATTTCACGTAATACATACTTCATGGTAAACTCTTGAAATCTGACCATTCATTCTCAGCGACTCTCCATTTGTCTAGCTAAATAAATATCGATATCTCGATGTTTTCACATGATAATAAGTTGTGGAAAACTATATAAGCGTTTAAATTATTTATTATGCAAAGCTCTCGAAAACTTAAATGTAAACAGAACTCAACCAACTAAATGCAGAAAAGACAAAATTGATTTCTGTAGCATGTTTTAAAAGTAGCACAACGAATTCAATATAATTCTCTTTGCAGCAGTTTAGAATTGTTGGTACTATTTGGTAATTATAGTACATATCACGATAATTATTTCACTATATTTATTATCTTCCCGCATGCAAACGAATTTTTTATGCAATTTTTAACGCACTCTGCAAATTTTGCTACAGTAGTTTAATGACATCTGAGAATTTCTAAAAATAGGATCCTTTCATTCTTAGGTCTTTAAATACATTGATTGCAACAAAGAGTGTTTTGAAAACAATAGGATTAAATTCTAGACCCTATTGTTTATTATTCAGTATTCCGACTTCCTTAAATATTCACAGAATACTTAGTCATTCTGGCGTAACATATCTTTGAGGCAGATAGTTATCTCTTTTCTATGGCTCAAATCTGCAATGAATATATTTTCCTCTCATGATAAACTTTATTCATTGTTAAAAGGTATTCCTTGCTTAATGTTCCATGTGTCTACTGAGCCATTAATCCATTAATTATGTCATTTTAATGACAAACATTAAAGGCAGCCTAATAATGAATTTCATTTCTTGTTTTCACAAGCAGCTTGGTATAAGCAAATGTATATATCTTATTTCCTATCTAAGCATCTGCTGTTATTATTTCCTAGTTAATGATAAGGTTTATTGATAGTTGCTTGGATTTCTGTAAATCAAAAGATAATAAAGTAGATTGATAAAAAAATTCCTTAATTGGCTAAATTCAGATCACATACATTGCACATAATTTTTCCGTCGGTTTAAAGGATAGACAGTTTTATTTCGGAAGCCTTAATGTTTATTTAATCACTATAATTTTATAAAAGTACAGAGTCTAAGGTGTTAAATTACCTATATATGCTAATGATGTAAATGTGATGTAAATTCTTATAGAATTGCTAATTTCATTGGCGGAGCATGAAAACTGCACGATTTAGGTTTTATGCTATTAAATATTGACATTAGATATTAAATTCATATTATAATTTAATGCTAATGGTAAAAACATCAAAATAAGGTAGAAGTTTTATAAAAAAAGCTTTTAGTGCTATGACTGGGACAAATTTTGTAAACATAAATTTAAAAAAAATGTGAGCTTCCTACTGGACAATAATCTGTGAGTTTCCTACTGAGCAATAATATGTGACCTCTAACAACAACAGCTTCCTATTGAATAACAAAGTATTCATTATTGTTAAGTTTGATATTATTAAATGCACAGTCCAAAGGAATAATGCGTAATAAATATTCTTCTAAAAGAGAGCTACAAATGTCACACTGTGTACTTAATTTTGGAGATTAGTGACACCGTATTTCTGTTTAACCCTCTGAAAGCCAAAGCGCCAAAGACGGCTTTTCATTCAAATGACTAAAACCGCCCGAAACGGCTGAGAATACGATGCAGTTTACTTTCTTCCCCCTAAGGTACCCAGTAACAGGTACAGTTTCACCAAATAGATTGTATCAGTTTATTGTAGGCAGGATGTCCTTAAGAGCTAATGGTAGCTTCTTTGTTAGGAAACAGAAAGGATGTTATTTGAAATCTACATATTTCTTTTTGCGTTAATGGACGGAGAGGAAACCGATGGGATGGGTAAAGGACGATGAGGGGCGTTTTGGTATTTTAAGCATATAGCTTAGCGGTACCTAATTTTGTTCTGTAGTTTATTCTCTCTAAATTCAGTGAGGAAATTACTTTTTATAAGTGAAAGTCATTAAAATGCGATCTAGGACAATATGTTCATTCTTGAAACTGTCTAAAAATATCTGTATTTAAAAAAGTGACAATCATTTTATTTAATTTGTACAAAAAATCAGTACATTACCATAGAAAATATTTCTCTTTAATCGGTTATCATTTTGCTTACAGTTCTTCTTAAAACAAGATCTACAGTTTCTTGACAACTCAAACTCTCCACTCTGAAACTATTTAAACTAAGCTCTTTATTTTTTTATCTAACATTTGAATGATCATGGTTCATTTTAAATGAATAAAAATCAGAGGAGTATTAGTGAATGTTAATGAAGAGTTATTTTCCATTGAAAGGGAAATAAGGGGAACGGAAAATTTAAAACAAAATCGGTTTCCTGAAAGAAGTTTAAAGCTGTTACAACCATCATTCCTTATATGTATCCAACTACAAAATATTTTATATTTTTCCACGTTACGATAAATTTAAACCTATTAAATGCATTATATTAAGAAATTAATTATTAAATACATCCGAAATTACGGAAAATTCGAATAAATTAAAATAAAATGGAAGAAAAACAAATTTTAAAGAAATTTTGGTATTATTTAATTTCTTGATATATCATACTTCAAAAAAAAATAATCCTGATATCGGATTTCAAGCAGATAAATTTTCTTCAATCTAGCAGTCGTCAGTTAATTACTGCGCCAATGAGAATTTCCGAAAAGGATAGAATTTAATTAATATTATTTAAAACTTTAGAATCGATTTCCTTGCTCCTTTCTGAAAGCAGGGAGTTTTGATTTCAACAATATAAAATGAAATTCTTTTAAGTCTGTGCGGAGTTTGGGCGAAAATTGGTAAACAAGATCATGTCATTTTCACTCTAGCATTTAAATATACTTAGTGACATTTCAAAGCCAATAATTTATTTAATACTGTGAGCATAATACACCATTTATATGAATCCGAAGTTTTGCATTAGTTTGGGACGATCAACTAAGTATTATTGTTACAAAAGTTTTAAACTCAGTAATTTTTTACAGTGTTACTCTTTGGAACACTAATGAGTTTACCGAACTCAGAAATAATTTGAAATGAAATGGAAGTCAACAGTTATGGTCTCAAACATTTCTCTGGTCTATACTTTGTATTTCAAACATATTGACGTTGAATGAAATGTCAATGAAATTTTCAAGCCTATACCAGTTTCCGATAATTTAATTTTCTTAAGTGTTTAATGATTTAGCCATTTAATAACTTACTTTTAGTTTGAACTAAAATAACAAAACTGCAAAAACTCTCTAAGTTTTCTGGAAAAAATTTCCAAGAGTGTCAAAACTTGAGAAAAATAATGAAAGCACATTCTCTTTCTTTCACTCATTTTAAATTTAATTAAATTATTGATAATTTATTAGTTAAATTTTAAAAAAATAATAATTGTTTTGTTAATTCAATTATTATTATTAAATTAATTTAAAATGAATTACTCTGATAATAATTACTCTGATAAAAATAATTAAATTTTTATTATTAAATTTTTCTTTGTCTCGCGGAAAAATACCAATGTTTGTATGTAAATAATCATAAACTTCCTTATTTCTTATTACAACTTGACAAATGATAATATTTGAACTCTGAAAAAGTTGGTATCGTTGAGAAAAAAATGATACTATTTATCTGAGCTTATTTCAAGTAAAATATTTAATTTTATTGCCCACAATGTCATAAATGTATATAATTTCCATCATTATTCTTAAAAAACGCATCCTTCTTCGTCTATTTTTAACCCTGTATTAGACAAGGCTTATGTAATTTAATCTCTGTGTTAGAATATCTATTTCATTTACACCTTTAATTAATCAAGAGTAAATGTTTTGCATAGCTCCATACGATAAGTGTGGACCACAGGCAGATCTAACAACAAGCACACGTAAACGAATTTTATATCTGCCTCTCTCCATTTATATAGCAATGAGAATTACACAACTAAGCAACTAAGAAACTAGTCACTGACTCGAGTATATAACAAAAGTATAGACTCAACGAAGAATCTAGAAACACCATAATGTTGAGGCGCCACCAAGTATCAGTTGTAGAACTAAATTTACATATTGTACCGACACGAGAATTACTACCTTACCTTAGTCACATGCCATGCATTTCTTTTTCCTTCAATTCTATCTCTATTTCCTTCAATGGCTATCACGCCCTTAAGCTCAGTCCATATCTCTTTCTCTCTGAATCCATTAGCGTATTTACAATTATTTAAATGTATTCGTGGACCTTGCAAAATTGCTTCGAATTCCGTTTGTAGTCCAACTTTAAATAATTACAAGATAATAGAAGAGAAACACGCCAATGTGACAATCAAATTCGCTGAAACAACCTTGTATTTGGCGTACATTTATGAAAAACACTTGGCTTGAGGCAGCTTGAGTATTTTTTATAAATGTACGCCAAATACAAGGTTGTTTCAGCGAATTTGATAATTGCAAGATGTTTAAGACATCTGGTTATCTGAGGGGTTTGGAATCGTAACCATGAACTTCAACACATACTTGACATTCGTATATGCGTATGTGCTGGTAACGTTCTGGCGATTTTGCACTTCCGATTGCTTGTCCACATCACTTTTCACGCGAGTATCGTAAACCAGTCTTTGAGACAATGGTAGTATACCAGTGCTTTGATTTCTAACTGTTAAAGTCCCACAAGCGGTGAAGCGATAAAATCGCTGAACACTGGTAATTCAGCCTGGGCTTGCTTCCCTGCGATCGGGAAGCATGGGAAGTATCATGTGAGGTTTCGTGATTTGCTTCACATGTAACACGGATGACAGCCAGTTTCCCAAAGAAATTCCTACCTGAAGTCAACGCTCTTCTTAGGTAGATAGCCCTGCCGTGCTTGGCCATGATAAAATAAACTTAAAGTACCTGTTTAAGTCACATGGAGTTGATTTTTCCAACTCAAATTTCTATATTATTCCACTTTGATTTTGTACACTCCATCACTCCTAGGAATTAATACACGCTTAGATGAATCACTTTGCGTGTAACAAGTATAAGCAAAATCACTTCCATTTAAACTCCTCTTTTACTGAGATTTTAGGTACACACCTTTCACATGCATAAAAGAATATGCTTCATAACACTTAAGAATAATCATATGTAAACTGACGTTGGATAACTATCATTTACCTATATAGTTTTCAAATACATTTTTCTTTTTTTTGGCCATCTCAAGATACTTGAATCCTTGCACATACCCTTCAATTCACCTCAATATTTTAGATAATCGGATTTGTACCTTTTGCTATGCAAGCATAATAGCGCACATCGATAACCTTCATTACGTTACTTACGCTTTGCTACTTGATGCACCCAATTTAAATTTCAAGAGATTCTTTCCTAAGATAAAAGAAAGTTCTCAATTACCAATTGTAGAGACAAAAATAAATATTTTATTTAGCTTCAATATACCTTTGGGAAACGCGCATTTAAATAGATCGCTTTTCAAAATGAATTTTGTTTACTCTCTCTCAACTGAAATCCACAATAGCTCTTAATTACTGCCTAAGGATTCTATACCATATACCAAAGGCAAGTCAATCCAATTAATGTTCTCCTTCCGTGATGGCTCCTCTTCAAAATTGGCTTTTAAAGTTTTCGAAACTATTGCCGTTTACCTTGTAGTGGTTTAAGGGTAGATGTTTATTAAATACAGACTAAGGATAAAGCTTTATTTCGTTTCGGGTGTTCTTCATTTTCCAATACAGAAGATGCAGAAGACTGTAAACCTAAATTGATATTTCCTTGTATGACTAAACGGGTAGAAGCATATATATATATATATATATATATTCAAAGAGAGTTTTATTTCATGTTTTGAGTATAATATTTTGCCGACGTTTAGCTTATGGTTCAAAAAATGCATTTTACATCTCATATTAATTACAATATTGTATAAATATTTTATTAACTATAATTATGTTCTAATCATTCATAATTAAGATCAGGCAA
Source organism: Stegodyphus mimosarum (assembly GCA_000611955.2). Lineage (NCBI taxonomy): Eukaryota > Metazoa > Arthropoda > Arachnida > Araneae > Eresidae > Stegodyphus > Stegodyphus mimosarum. Next base: position 353,786 of record KK117727.1, read on the forward strand.
GTTGTAATATTTTTTAATGAAATATTGGCAGAACTCTTTAAAAATGTTAATAAATGAGATATCTATATACACGCTGGAAATAAAACTCTGCTTTATTTCGAGAAGTGTTGCCACTGCTCGCTTTCAAATCGTAGAGTTTGTTAATAAAAAATTTCTAACTTTTACAATGAAATAAAAATAGCATTACCAAATATTAAATATATTATTCCCGATTCCAAAAATTCTTAGAAAGCCATATTGACCTTCCTCACCTTCGTGCGACTTAAATCAGCCCAGATATTAATTAAAAAGAATGAAAACACTAAATTTCGCATCATTTTCCCGAGTGGCAACAGTCTCGCACGCTAGAGATAAAAATCTGCTTCATTTCGACAAGTGTTGCTACTGCTCGCTTTCAAATCGTAAAGTTTGTTAATCAAAAATTTGTAAGTTTTACAAATTTTTTATATATAAAGAAGAATGTCTGTTTGTGTGTTTGTCTGTTTGTTTTCGTTATTGATTTCTGATGAATTATGATAAATGTTTTGCCGCATTTAATCGACTAAAATTAAATACTGGTGAAATATTAGATGGGATTTGAACTTTTACGACTATTTGATTAGAAAGACGAAAAACATTAAAAACTGCGTGCTATTGTTGCTGATACAATGACGAAGAATTCGTTTATCTCTCTATCGAAATTTGTTATGTGGGTTCTATATCGTATTCCAGTGAAAAATGTATCAATATGAATCGTATTTTCGGATTGTTATTAGAGAAGGATTACAGCTGTATCATTCTCTCTGTGGTTAGATTGATTATCTCAATCTGACATAACTGTTATCGGGTACTTCCGCTAGTTTTGTGATAAGAAAAACTGCTTAACTAAATACGTGCTGAAATTTTCCTGATTCAGTAAGGTAATTATGAGTTTCCTTCAGAAACTTCTTTTATGAACTTAATAAGTTTTAGTGTTATATAAATTTAACATTAAACGTTGCTATTGAAATATAGCTACAGAATTTATTTCTTAAAATATTAACCCTGTACATGTGATTTCAATTTTAAAGTTTCTAAAAATTATGGCGAAAACTGTATTGAAACACTTTTAGCACTCCAAGTTAAATTGTTTCATCAATACAAAATTTGCCATTTTCGAACACTGCTTATGTAAAATGTTGAAAATATTCGTTACACAGAATGGTAAAGTTAGCCATGTGAAAAATGTTAAATAGATCTCAATTTATAAACGCGCGAAAATTCTCAAAATCATATTTTACAAAAGAAATGTTTTGTCTTCAAAACCATGTTCTAAAATTACACTTCAAACTGAAATAAAATTAAATCAAGCATGCTAAAGGTAACGAAATTTAAGTTAACTAGTACTTAGTTTAAAGTTTAATATTTGAATATTTTTAGTCCAAAGAGGCTTTGTCCCTGAAGGACTATTGTTTTCGTTTTGCGATTTTGCGTCGGAAACATTTAAAGTCTGAATCACTTTTCAAACTGTTGCCACAAAATATTGCAGCCCTGTATTATAATTAAAGAAAATAAATAATGAAGAATCTGCATGTACTTTTCTCCAAATGTGATAAAACAAAGGTACCTAGAGCCATCCAATTTTAAATAACGCATGTTTCCACTCGAATATGCGCATCTGGAAGCCTGAATTTGTAATTTGTTTAATTATCTATTTCCTATTTTGTAAAACTTTAACGAACTTTTGATGAACAAACTCAAACGATTTAAAGGCGAGCGATGGCAACTTTCTATGGGGGAAAAAACCTTTCATCTAGAGCGCGGAACTGTGTATCAGAAATTCTAAAGATATACTCATTTAAAAATTATTTTGCAATATTGTGTTGAACTAAATTTTATGGTAACACAAAAAACGTTAAAAAACGCCTTTTTGGACGTAATTGAAAATCTGAAACCTTTCAGATTTTTTTTTAATATTTAGTAATTTTGCTTATTTAATGCTTTTATTTTTCTTTAAAGTGAGAACTAAATTAATTTAAAAAAAAGATGCTCAGAAGTGCCTCTCGGCAAATCAGTAGTAAATTTCAGAATTTGTGGATCACATATTTATAAACACTGCATGAAGACATGTGCGTTTCTATACGTGTACATCGCATGATATGCAATAAAATAGTTCGAATCAAAATGGATTGCATTTTTCTCTTCTTTTGTTTTAAGCTTGCACAACATAAAATTTAATTGCTGTAGAGTACAAATGTTTTTAAAGAAAAATTTGCCTTTTATTTAAATGTCCGAAGGTTGATTTAGAACCTTTTTTACATAGGAAATCTGAATCATCGTTCTAAGTAGATATCTTTAAATCCGAACTTCAGTTTCTTCTAAACATTTGTTATCAGCTTTTTTATCAGGCTTAGAGCTGGTATAAGAAATAAGAATTTGTGGATTAATTTATCCTGCTTGCATACGTTTCGCCGCCGCTTTCCCTATCAGCCCAAGTATCTGCACATTTAGTACAAAAGTTGATACTTTGATTTTCAAATTATTTAGAATTCCTAAGCATGCGCATTCTTATAACACAATGTTATCTGAGATATAATTATTTACTTAATTGTTGAAGAGGTATATTTATAATTAATGACACATAGTAGAATTGTTTTACGTACCCATTAAATTAAATTAAATTATCTTCCTCATGACCAAAGGGTAACTCCATAGAATAAAAAAAAATCTGTGAGTGAAATAAAGAGATAAAACCCCAATAAACTTAGGTTTTACCTGATTCTGTATATATAAATTCCTCCAAGAAAGCACATTTTCCAAATTAGAATAAAAAGAAATCCAGTTTGAATAAGCCAGGTAAAGATTTCACAGAAACTGAGTTATGAGAGCACACCCAAAAAGCGTATAAAATTATGATAACCATTTTGGCTAATAAAGAATACTCATTAATTAAAATTGAATTTTTTATAACGTAGTTTATAATAAAGTTACAACTCTTCATGTAACAGTTTTACATTTGCTGCTTCTAATTTTATCAATGATAGTTATGCTACAGTTTTTATTTCCGGTATTTTTACTTTAGCCTCATAGATTTGACATCAGCTAATTTAATGATGGGATTCTGCATGGAAGTCTAAATTTGTTGAAATGAATTTGGATATTTATTTGTAATTAAATTTAATGGTAAATTATTCAGGTTTCTACGCTCAATTCTGTTGCTGCCTAAGGAGAGACAAAGAACTTAGCTCTGATTCTGAACACATTTGTGTGGCTTCCTAAGGCTTCTTCAAGGTACTACGTTATTTTTATGTTAATTCGTTTCTTGTCGTTCTGTTTCTTCCGTCAATCGCCATTAGAATGGAAGTTAAAATGAAATTAAATACCGAGACAATTTGCTATTTAACGACTGCCAGCCAGTGCAATTTATTCCAGTAGCCTATATATGTTATCGGGTTCAGTTAGGAACAACATTAACTGGAATTTATGTATAGAAGGTTATCTTGTAGAGACATTAGATATTTTTGAAGCAGGAGTATTGAAAAATGAGTTACTCGAACCACGGACCTCTGGAATACTCGCCCAGCATGCGGACCACTACACCACGAAGGCATGCGAAGAAGGCGGGAGAAACACCTTATAACCTTATGTGCTGTGCTTCTTTACAAATTTGATTTATTGAATCCTATAAGTAATGATACCTAGTATTGACTCATTTTTAATCATATTGCATGACCAAAAAGAACATAAATAAGCTAAAATAAAATATAAAATTAGCAAATGAACAACTTCGTGTTTGGCGTAAGTCAAGAACTCTGTCGATTTCGTTGGAAAACAGGTCAGGTCCGTCTTCGCCAAGAGCGAAGAAATCTGTCAATAGCTCCAGATGCAGAGGGATATCTATTTGTTGCCTTTGAAATTCAGAGAGTTCTTGACTAAATCTACCCGAAACACAAGGTTGTTATTTTGATAATTTTATGATATGCTATACGATGTAGTTTTTAATAAACTTATTACGAAGAAGGAATTTGTGATAAGAAGGTTACTCAGGTGTACTCAGATAGCAATTAAATTTAACTCTTATTATTTATGCTAGGACTCTTGTGCATTAGAAAAACCCCAGGTAAGTGAATTTAATTGATGATCAACACGTAACAGGTGCACTAGTTCAATAAATTAATAGTTAAATGCAACATAGGTCAACAGCACAGGGAAATTAGAGCTATGTAGAGAAAATAATTTGTAAGAAGCACCCTTAAATTCAACTAAACTTTATATACGTTAAAGCTCCAGTTACGACGATTACTTGGTATTCTTCCTAGATCAAATAAAATTATGCTTGTTGTTAATTTATTTACGTACTTTAACTGTTCTTGTTCATCTAAGTAATACAGGTAAGATACTGCAGTATATGAAATATTTTAGAGGTTTCTAAATTAATAGAGGTTAGTAGATATAAATAAATGAGGTTTCTAAATTAATTTAGACAAACGTGAATGAATATGAAAATTGTTCCATAATGTAAAAGAATTATGTGTTTATAGAACTTTACAGAAAATGAATACATTATTACTCAGCATTAATAATTTCGTTACTTGGCCATAATAAGCGATTATTTCTGGAAAACTAATAAAAGCCTAAAAACGTCACGTTTAATTTGTTTGCGGGTGAGGACACTGTACTATGTAACGTAATGAAACAGAATCACTGAACTCATCAGCTTAAGTTTCATATGTTATTTTTTTAAACATTTTGATGTTCTTCATGTTAAAGTAAAAGATGTTCCATAAATTTGTACAAATTTAAAACAATTACTTAAGCAAGTTGCGGTGTCAGAGTGTGATTTTGATCTAATCATTGTAGTAGCAGACACCCTTCCAATAAAATTCACTTCTGTTGAAATTTTCATTTACAGATGATGCTATTCAATCACTATAGTGGGCATTCGGGAATTTACATCCTTTAAAGGAAGAAGTGCAACATTGATTATTATTACAATTATATTATTATTAACATTGTAATAGGTACTTAGGTATTAACGCAACCACCTTAGCAGAAGTTATGAAATTTTCAGAATGGGTCAAACTTTGGCAACCATGCGCATAAGCATTCTTCCGGCAAACATGCTAATAACAATCCTTCAGCCAAAAACACGTTGCTATTTTTGTATGAGTTCTTTTTTGTTCTATTCCAACTTCAAACGGATTTAGTAAACAGATCGTGGTATTTTTTGCCTTTGTTTTAAAATATGAGCTTACGGAATTTGCCAGCAATGCAAGAAACTGCAGGAAATTTTTGCAAACATACAGAATGGTGCTGGAAATTTCCTAAAGGGAACAGTGAGAAAATGCGTTTCCTCACTTCCTTGCTGACGAGAATTGCACGAAGCCGAGCCTCTGCAATCTTCTGAATTTAAGCAATAACAGATCGCTTTGTACTTGGCGAAAAGAAAAGCGCAAAAAGTATAGAAAGATTTGAAGAAGAATGTAAATGTTTTATTTTTTAATGGCTCATGTAATCTTATTTAACAATTTAAATTTTGTATTTTAAATTGATAGTGTTTGCTGACTTAGGTTAAATATCGATAGTTTGGGAATCGTACCTTAAAAAATGTGCGAAAGCCATCAGTTTACACCCAATTAGTAACTTCTACCTTTTCATCCGTCACAAATTGCCAAAGTGCGCCAAGGTGGTTGCGATAATACCTAAGTACGTTGTAATATATGTTTATAAATGTAAACGAGAAAATGGTGTATAATCTTAATGTTTCTCATTTTGTTCTTGCAGAATAATATTAACAGCATCATCTGTCGGTGAAAGGAACGAGCTAAAATACATCGTATATAGAGGTATTTAACATGTGTAATAAATTTGTAGAAGGAAATCAAATTTTGATACGCTAATTCGTTAATTTTTCTATGAGATTTTGAAAAGGACTCAAAATTTATGCTTTACCCTATATAATTCAGCTTTTCTTTGTAAATTTATCTCATTACACTTCTCATAATTGTCAAATTCATATACCCTTTCATACTTCATTAGAAACAAGGCATAAAAACTACAACTTACATTTTGTTAATATCATAACGATTAGAAATCTTGTGCCTTAGCATTATAAGAAAGCTCTAAACGCAATATACTGTTCAAGTTTCCAACTTTACTTTCATTCCCTAGGCGAAGAAACAATCTCATTTACAGTTCATAAACAGTTGCAACTCTGGATTGCTTTCGAATATTCATCCCATTTAAACACAAATTGATAATATGAATTTCAGTTAATTTGCGAAATCTCGTTGCCCTTGTTAGAATTCCAAGTATACATCCTATGCTTCGCAAGGATTACAAACACACGGAAATTTAATTCCTCGGGGTTCAGCTGAGCAAAGGATGCAGAACTCTCTTAATAATTGCTAAATCGATGGAGAGAGCAATAAATTTCGATCATCTTTTCTGAAAACTGATAGAAATTTTGGCAGCAATCGTTAGTCAGCTTCTGGCTACGCATCGATCTTAAGATTCACTATGATTGGGGCCATTCTTGCATTTTCCTGTACATATGTCATCCAATGATATCGAGAATTCTGTTTATTTAAAGATAAGTTTGTAGTTAGAATCATTAATTTCCGTACGATTGAATTCCTGAATAATTACAGTTGCAGAATGTACGATTAAAAACTGGTGATATAAATGGGAGACATATATTATCATCCAGAACAGGAAATAAATATGAATGTAAGCGAGAGGATAATTTTGAGTATGTGCAGAAGTAAATAATGTTTCCTGAAACTATAAAGATCGTGGTATTAATTATGTCTTATTATTTTTCTTCTTTTATCTCATTATGTGATTATTAAATTTTTGTGCCTGTCTGTAAATTTTTGCAAGGCGATACTTTGTCATTTTATATATTCTAAAAACTTTATCAAACTTAAATTTACATGAATGGTATGATATGTGAGAAAATTATGATTGGACTAAAACAGTTTTATTTCTTTGATGAACAATATTAAATAGAAAGAAAGCTTACAATATGATTTAACTTCCTCATCCTTGTGGTCTTTAAGTGCTGTCTGAGAATTATTTGCTACCTCGTCGTTTATTAACTGTCTTAAATATAGACGCGATGTTTACTAATGTGTCAGTTTATTTTTGTATCGAAAAATAACTCTACTAAAATTTTTCTAATGCATACTCAGAAACTGAATAAGTCGTTCATCCAATATATAGGATTTTATCATTTCGTAGAAACACATAGGGTAATTAAAATGTGCCTAACAAAAATGTAAGGGCAGGTAGACGGGACCGAAATAAGCAGAGTTTATGTAAATATCGCTACTGAGATCGATAAGTGAATGTGGTCCATTGACGGCTTTTGAGCAGTTTTAGAGCAAGATGCATGTGAATGTTGTGTAATCAGTTTCTAAGTTATCAGCTATTCTAAATTGCAACTACACAACGCTTATTATATTTAATTAAGTTATTAGTTATTCATTTTTTGTGAATTGAGTTTAGTAAGAAAAGTTTAAAGACTATTCTGCAATTTTCTTCGCTAAGTCGGGCGAGGGTACAATGACATTAGATCAGAATTCTGCGTAATAGTGTGATTTAAAAATACTAAAAACGTGTATAACTTAAGTAGAACTTATTGGAAACGTATATAACTTAAGCAGAAAATACCTTCCACTTGAGCCTACTTTCATTAAGGTATGTTTATTAGATTAGGAGGTATGCTTAATTAATTGTCTAAATTCTGTCGTTCTGGCAAAAATTTTCTGGGTACTTAAAATCGTCGTTTTTTTTGCAGCGTCCTTGCGCAAGGTGATTCCTGTTTCCTGTCTTGCAGTGGGGTGAATTACGCAGGAAAAAGGGTTGCTGCTATTTCAGGGTCAACTAGGCGAATAGAGGGTTGACGCGTAAGGTTTTTTGAATTACTGAGGGAAAAGGTGGAACATTTTGTACTATTTTCTTCTTGACGTTTTGGATATGTGATTCTTCCCAAATCGAGGGATTATGTAGGAAGGTTGGGTCTGTGTGGATTAAAATCGGAGTTTCAGCACTCGGAGAGCTATGTTTCCTCGATGCAAAGTGGCTTTTCATTCTCGTAACTGAGTAGGGTAAGTCGTCTACTCGCGGGTTAAGCAAAGACGAGAACTATTACTTAACTTCGTTCTTCAAGTTTTTGTCTTTGATGCTTCGGCTCACTTACTTGCGCTAAAAATGGATTTACACCTTAACTTAGTTTCTCAAGTTTCTGAAGATGCGTATACCCGCTTCTTGTTTTTGCAGCTAGTTCTCACCACCCGATTTGTCTCATGGCATTCCTACCTGTTTCATTCCTGGTCGGAATATATTCTCATATATTCAAGCCATGTATTGCCGTTGCAGAGAAGCAGACTTACGTTTTGGACTTTCCATTTCATATCCCGTGTCCGGTTATGCTCGTCGACAGGTGGTTGTGACAACGAGTATATGTCTAAGGCTCGTCTACTTTGAAGTTATGGTATGCACCGCCACAAGAACTAGGACCTTCCAGATATGAATTTTATCTGGGGTTCTAGATGGAAATCGAGCAAAGGATTGCAGAAAATGTTTTAAGAATAGAGAACAGCCAAATCATTAAGCATTCAATAACATTCAACGGGAGATATGTTATTTTCGATCATTCCACGTTTGTAGGCATGATGTAGGTAGGAAAAGATATCGCAGAGCTCTTTTTTGCGTTATACAAGGTGAATGTTTTGTTTAGTCACCACAACCACCAGATTTGATATGCCAAGATTTCTTTTTGTGGACATAGTAACAGCATGTTCTATGAATGTCTCATTGGATCCGATGAAGCTCTAGTGACCAGACTATTAGTTTCTGTTAGAAATATGCGGGAAATGCCTGAGATCTTTGCTAAATTACACCAATCTATGCGCGCCAGCTATAAATCTTGATAATGATAATTGCACTTTATCAAGCCCCTATTGTAAAAATAATATCACTAAAATTGTTTATTTCTTTTAGCTGAATATCTTTCTAAATTATGTAGGCCTTTTATGGAGATAATCGTCTTAGAGAATATAACCAAGCTGAAGATCAATATTAATGTTTATTTACATTTTGAGGCAAAGTCCCACTTTTATGCCATAAGAAAGAAGGAAGATTGGATGACATAAATCTGATTAATGATGAAGAAAATTAAACTCGAAGAAGGGGGAGGCGTGTGAGGCACCTTCCTCAGATGAACAGCTAGTAGGGGTATCAAACTAGCTGCGAAAGTTAAGAAATATATTTAAAAAATAAATTATAATATTATAATAATATAGATGGGAATAGTATAACATAATAGTAATACAAATTATAATATTCCCGCAAAACAAGCTCATGAGAAGGACTCAGAAGCAACTAGGAGATTTAGAAACAAAATTGAAACGCCATGGCCAAGATCAGCATTAAAACATAAATTAAAAATATTATCACGTAAGAATGGCAACATCAGTGGGATCAAGAACTTTGTAGAACGCATTTTAACACTTTCAGTTACTCTCAACTACCGACTGCTCGGAAGATAGCCTGTGCAATCTATGCCACTAGTTTAGTATTCCAAGCGGTGGGACTGTGCTTTTTTATACAAAATCTCCCAAATAAAAGTATATCCAATCTGAACAGAAAGTTAACGACATCCTACTTTTATAGTTATATGTTGTTGTTTTTGAGGTAGTATCAATGAGCTTTCTTTCTGGCAAGTGACATTAAGTTAGCGATGGAAAAGTGCAGCTCATGACAGTAAAGTTAACATTGAAGTAAAGAGGTTTTGTATTTGTATGCAAAAATTATGCCTTTAAAATTTCTCAACATAGATTCCAAGTTACACCAGTAGCCACAGCTTGATGTTAAAAGGTTTCAATATTTCTTGCAGAAAGTCTGCAGTTATATCAGACTGCACTCAATGAAATATGTGCGTCCGACGTAACATATGCGTTAATGAGAGCAGAGTTGTACCCAAATTTGAATTGAATATACTCTTCTTTAAAGCATTCTATATATTATACTCGTTAAAGTTAGATAATACTCTAATATTACCCGAAGCAAATAAAAGGATGACTTCATTTGACAAAACATAAAAAATATCAACTTGAATTTCACACCAAATTGTTACTCTCCAGAAAATTAATAAAATATTAAAGAAACTATTAAAATATTAAATATTACTATTATATTGATGTATTTTATTTATAAATTTATCTAAACGCTGGAGTAAATATTTTGCGTGAACATTCTTTGTTCAAATGTCAGAACAGGTAGTTAATGCCTGTACTCGACGAAAAATGTCTATAGTATTGTAATAGCTATAATAATAACGATGATATACATTTATCTATTTTGATTCCTTATATTTGATGTTTTATTTGTAATTAAATTATGTAAGCTCATTTTCAGGGGTCATATGATAAAGAAGAATATAAAACTGCATTTTTTATCTTTAATGTAATTTTCTTCCTTCTATTTACATATATTACAGTTTCAGATTTCCTAAATTCTGATCTCAATAGCTCAAACTTTTATTTTACTGCCAATTTATCTCGTTTTAGATATACCGAATTAATCAGTAGGCATATTGAATTGCATCAGTTGTGTCAAAATGTGTCCTATTATTACGAGATGTACTTCTCGCAGATTTTGCTCAAAGTGCTGACAGAGATATCACGCGTGTTTCTTATGGTATCACTTCTCAGATCTTTGAACTCTTGATACACTTTTAATAAAAACAACCCACCGTTCTTGCATGAGATTCATGGAGCACTGACTGTCCATTCTTCTTACCTCCCACTCGCTGTGACTGCAAGGCGCATGTATGATTCACTGTAGGTCATAAAATGCCAAATGTAGTCGAAACCCTAAAAATTGTACTTTGAGTCAAGCATTTAAAACAGTCTGTTATATTTAACGATTTAAAGCATGTTTCAATTCTAATCATTCGTATTTCTACTGTCTATGCAAAATCATAATTCCTATTGATAGTTCCTAATTTTTTAATATAGCAGTTACATTTAGAATAAACATTCATCATCAATGATCTTTTATTACGGCACCGTCGCGAATCATACTGGCAAATTAAATGAAATTATTCAGATTACTTCAGTTTTAAAAGTAAACATTTTTTTATTAATAAGTACATATTTACGAAAAATAAATTTAGATTTTTATCCCATCTTATTTATTTTTCCATGAAGACAACATGTAAGCTTTTTATTAATAGTTTTTATTCTCCATTCATCGCTAAATTATATTTTATTTTGCTATTTTTAAGTCTTTGCACTAAGAGAATATACTTAAATTAACAAATTTCATCTGAGGTTTTTGTAAGAGTACCTTCACAGTATCCTAGCAATTTTTCCTTAAAAATTTCTTCATTAAGACATTTATTCTAAGGCAAGAACTTGAATGATTTAGTGCTATGGATTTATTTACCTAGACATGTGACATTTTAGTGCCAAGAAGAATGAAATTGAGAAAATAATTGATTCATGCAATTAAACCAATTGCACTTCTCGCTTTCTTAGTAACAATACTACTTAAAAATGGTATTCATTGTATATCCAATAAGATATCGCCCTTTAAGCTTTGCCTAAAAGGGAATATTTGCCAATTTTCAACAACAATTTTTTATTCACGAACATTTATCTCAATTTTTTGTAATTTAATATCTCAAGCTGCCTTGTTATGTTTTCTGTGTGGCTTTTAGTAAATAATTCTTCAATTGAGCTTTGATGAGGATATTTTCTGCTACGTAACTAGCGCAGGTATGCTTTGTGATAATCTAATCAAGCCCAAATCCATTTTTTAGAAATTAATTTCATTCGCATTCGATTAGTAAACTCCATTACTATTTGATTCATGAAATAAGTCACTATTCTATCTTCTTGGGAGGGGGAAAGATCTGCAATTCTGTATATCCACTTGTTTGACTTGCGGGAACAAAAAGATCTGCAGTATGTGTATACACACTAGACATTGCCATTAGGTTCAACAAAGAACTGCAAAATCACTCAAGCATAAGACTCTTCAGGGACTTAATAGAATAAAAGAAGTTTCAATCCATTTAATATAATGAATATTTTCCAAAAGTCTCATAAAATTCTATTATTCACTCTCTAAGATTCTCTATAAATGATATTTATAAAACGTTTTTGCAGTAGAGAAATATTTAATTAATCGAGAGAAATATTTTATCAATCTGATAATAACTAGGGTTAAAATAGAAAGTTTCATTCCTTAAATAACTCTCTGACTTGCATAAATACGATACTTAATACATTATTGGAAGCTATATTAAAATACTCCAGATTCTACTAATATTATAAAAATTTCATTTAAAGCGTTTATCAGTCTTTCTAAGCTGTATCAACTCCTTAGCAGCAAGAGAACGATGCAGAAATAAACTAATATTTTAGAAAATGAACATCAAAGAAAGACCTCTCCTATTATAACGTGAAATTTATTACCATTTACACAACATTTTATTACTATGAAAAGAAGACTTTCGAAAAGCCAAAGTAATCACGAATGCAAAGTTATGGAAGCAGACACTCTTTTTAATGTGAAAAGAAGTTAAGATTATAGAAGACAGCGATAAAATTTCTTTTCTTATTTGATTTTTAATACTGCCTAAAGGTGAAAGAACTAAATTCCACTAGCTTTCTACTTCATTATTTATTTGGAATATCTAAAGTAGGAAATAAGAATAACATGAAGCGTCAAATTGCTCTAGCTTTAAAAGCATAAAACATTCATGAGTAATATGATGTCTAAAATCTAAGTTCGCGATTTTAACTGTCCAGAAAACTGCAATTTATTAACATTTTAGTGGTTGCTTTGAAGAAAATTCATTGAAAATAGTGGCTTATGTTCTTCTGTTTTAGGTATTTAAACCGAATTCCCTGAAAATGAAACACGTGTCACTACTTTTTTCAAAGAATGTAGGGTTGTTACTTGATAATGACGCTGTTAATGAAATAGAAAATTTATGGTCTATTTAATCGCGGCATAACACATCAAGGCAATCTGCCTAAGGGAAGGGGTGCCTAAGGGGAGGTGTGCCTTTTTAAAGGAAACTAGCTCATATGCACGTTACACATGGAGAAATCTACGAAAACGTCCATGCAGGCAGCCTGTTCGGTTCGGGATTCGAAACCTGAACCGAACTTAACACTGTTCAACAGCTTTACCCTTCGGTCGCTGGATGGTGCTAGATAAGCAATGAAAAATCGGTATCTTCCACGTTAAAGCAATGCATTTCTAAAGAATATAATAAAATCTCAATTGAACATTATTATATTGATTTTAAAACTTTGTGTTTTTTTAATTTTGTAAGGAAGTAAAAGGCCATTCCTTAATTTCATTATTAGAGAAAAAAATTAATATTATGTTAATTCAACAAGATAAATAATAACTTTTTCCCTTTTATTTCCAAATCCGTGCTATAAAATCTTTACCATTAGAACTCATTATCAATAAATTTCATAGAAATGGAAAAACGTAGTTGTAAATGCCAACTGCTAAAGCTGAAAAACTTCGGGTACATCTTCTGGTGAACAGGCTGACTAAATATATGTAGCTTCATCATATGTAATATCAATAAAATTCACTTTTCTCTTAATAAATCCTTCAAGAAAGATTCCCTCCTTTTTTTATATAACGTTCGAGTGTTTTGGCTTAAAACTAAGCAAGCCATTCTAAACACATCATTACACATTATTATATTTAAAACTAATACATAAATTAGACGACAATCTAGATGATATCAGTTAATTTAGTTAATCAGTGCTGCTGTTTTCAAATGGCTGGACACTTGTAAATTAATGCATTTGTCGGGAATGTCCAATACCTTTCAGTTATTTAGGCGTCTATCTCATCATCATTATGTTACCAAAGGTGTATAATAAGCTGTGACTAATCTTACACCCCTTAAAATGAGGGACTTTCAACCCAATTTTCATGAAAAGCAGCGCAACAGGCAGATTCCAGGGTTTCTGCCCCATTTAGGTATCATCAAATCTCTGGAGTGGACTTTCAGCTTGCCAATGTTTTAAGTGCCTCCATACCGCACAGACACTATATACTTACAAATAGCCGATCTGAACTCAAACCCGAACCCAACAATACGACAGATAGCAACTCTAATCATTTTACTGATGAGGACGAAATATATGTAAGTTAATTTTAAAATATTCAAGTATGTGATCTAAAACGTAATGTCGAGAGTGAATAAAGGTTTGTGCAAATTGAGTAAGTAATACATGATTGATCAAGCAAATGTTGCTAAAAGCGAAAATCAGGACAGGGATAAGTATATGGCACACTAGAAAATTACCATATGTCTATACCAAAGCCGTAGCTAGGATTTTCAGCTAGGTTTAAAGTTAGGATTTGAAGCTAGGGTTTGAAGATTTTGCGTCCCCTTCTGTGTGAGAAGAATGGAAAACATTTCATTCTAAAATTTCGTAACATCAATTTGGCGCCCACTGAATGCTGAGCCCGGGGAAAAATGTCCTCCCTTGCCCCCCCAACTGCGCCACTGGGCTATACAACACTATAACGTGATGTTGCTGATCCAGTGAAGAATCCTACAGAGGCTCCATGCTAACTATCCAAAAACATTATCATGTATTTTTGTGATTTTGAAGGGTATATACAATAAGATAAAGAATTTTTCGTAACAAATTACTGTTCAGAAATATCTTGTTCTTGTTCCGAAAATTTGAAATGATATTGTAATGAACTTTTTTATTATTTAAGATATTTTCGAAACTCGAATTCGTATGCAGTTAATTAAACGCTATGAAATGCTTGTGCTTATGGGTATTAAAATAGGTAGTGCTCTAGAGATACTCCTTAGCCGCGGCATAGTTGTGATCTGTATAAGGTTGCAGTGCCGGGCAAATACATTAAATAATCCTCAACCTCCACGACATCAATTTGTTGTGTCGAAAACTTCATTATTACTACTCAAATAAATAAGTGTAGACAAAGCGATGACTCTGAATAGGTCAATTGAAGAAAGCCATTAATTGCACCCATCAAGATTGTCGGGCATCTAGACCTGCAGGTAGTGACTTCTGTTCAACTCTAGAAGAAACCCCTCAAACGTCGAGTTTATAATCCATCTACCCTAGGTAAGGATGAATTTATTCTATAAATTTAGTTCACTGTCCTTTATGAACCCTATTTCATTTACTGAAGCATTTTTTTTCAGGTTTTTGAAAACTGAGAATTCAAGGGGGACTACAGTCGTCCAGAACCCACAGAGGGAAAACCTAGCTCCGCTCCTCTTGAAGATCAGCACAAAAGTCACGAGAATGGACAATTTCTTAAGACCACTTAACTTCCTTAACTTAAAATCTTAAATTTCTGTTCACAAAACTTCCCAGAAAACAATAGACGATTATTAAGCATTTTCTAATCATTCCCAAGACTGGGAAATAAACAACAAGATTTTTCGGTTCCCAGAATTCCCAATAGTAAGACTTCTCGGGAAGCATTTTTAGGTCTTAACCTCTCGGAAAATCAATCAAAAAGTAACGAGTGTACGAACTCATTCGCGCGATCTCAAGAACAACCAGGAAACCAGAATCTCAGAATTTCGCCTACCCTATACACGACTAAACATTTTTTCCAAGTCAGTCAAAAGCAACCCTTCGCACAACCGCGGCCAGTAAATCGGAAAGCCAAAAAGTGGACACAGCCAGCACCAATCTCGTTAACCTTCCCGCGTAACCCAACATTAACCCTTGACGTTTATTCAAGGAGATTATTTATTTATGTCTTATCTTGCTGAGGTACTCAATCCCCTTCAGCAAGCTAAGACAAACGGGAAAATATTCTCGAACATTCTAAGACTTGCAAGAAACGAAATGGCGCAGTAAAAATTGCCCGCTCTTCTGATTTCTTTTACATACAAGAATACTTCCTTTTTGTCACAATTTCCCAATTAGAAATTAACAACAAAAAACAATTAAACACTAGTTTTCAAATAAGAATTTAAGGAAATAAAAACCCCTATTAAGTCAAATAATAAAGAAACAAAATTACACTAGAATAATTCTACTTTGCTACGTCAGCAAATTTTGTAATTTCACTATGTAGCAGTTGTCTAAGGAAGAATGTTGGGTCGATATCAACGTGCCACCAACACGATGTAAGATTTCAGAGACATATGTTATTCTGAAGCTGGAAACACGAAAACTGAGCAATGCCCTGACCGGTACCAGACCCTGGACCTCTCGAATATGCGCCGAGTATACTAACCGTTACACTAGAACGCATGCGCCACAGATGTAGGACCACAAATACGTAGAAACGACATCAGCATTGAAACAGTGTGATATAGAATCGACATTTGCATACAAAAAACATTGCTATAGCGTTAAATAAATCTTTGCAATAGCAACAGAATAGTATGACAGTAAGCGTTCCCAGAATTCCCACCAGTAAGATTTCTCGTGAAGCATTTATAGGTCTTAACCTCTCGGAAAACCAGTCAAAAAGTGACAAGTAACCTATCTAGTAGAAAAGCTACTATAGGATTGACATCAACATAGGATTGAAATGAATTTTTGAATGATAATGTTCTGGCTGACAGGCTGTGAATTATCTGAGTGTAGATGCAACGCCTCTTTCCCATGCTAGAAACCGTATTATTGGAAGAAAATTTAGCCAATCAAGAAATTAAAATTAGGAAAATGGGATCTTAAGTTTGAGCAGATTTTGAATCAAACTCAGTTTAGCAATCAGACAGTGAATTCGTTTTCTTCTCAAGCGAAAACTGTTGCAGAGACGGAAGGAACACAGTCATTGGCCATATCTGATTGTCTGCAAAATTAGTAGAGCTTCGTTGAAAAACTGATGTAATCTAAGAACGTTTTTATTTCCTAATTTCAAACCATAAATTTGGACACATTATTTTTCTATGATAATCAATTAAAAGAAACTTTAAATAAATTTATTATAACTGTTATTAAATGTTAACCCACGTTATAACGCATAAAACTATCATACTTTGTTGGAATTAATCACACTCCAAAAAGAAGGATTTAATATTCAGGAAGCCAAATAATTATAGAACAATATCCTCAATACATATTTAAATACAATGGCTACTGTTACGCGTATAGGTTTTGGAACTAATTCGAAATAAAAGATCTTGGAACATTTTTTAAAAAAAGATTCTGTGTAGCGGTCCCAGCTTTTTTATGATGGATTATACGGAGGCAGTAATTCCTTCTGGCACCTCATCTATCATTTTCAAATTCATGACAGGTGCATCCTTTCAGCAAGTACCGTTTTTTGCACTCATACACGGGCGTGAAAAGAGCAATTTAATTTTTGATTTTCATACAACTTACTCTTTTTTTCACTCTTTTCTTCGTTCTGAAAACTGTTCAGCCTGAGATTCGGAATTGTAGATAAATCCGCCAGACAACCGATTGATCAATATCGCCTTGGAAGTATGTGTCTAGTCTTTTCATTGTATTATTTACGAGGACTGCGGTACTAAATGCTGTAAATTTCAGTGGATTTGGAAAGCATGGATCAGTGAATTTGTTTCCATTGTTAGAAATTGATCATAGCAATTTTTTGTCAAATTCCTCTGCAATTTTTGTGTTACTGAAGTTATTACCTTTTTCAATCAATACCTGAGCCATGTATTTTATTTTAATATACTTATATTTGTGTTCAGATAGTTATGTTTTGAAAAAATATTGCTTTAGTTTCATTTCTTTTGTTATACTTCTATTATTTTTGTTTCATATGTTCAGTTTTTCAAAGTTAGCAGATTGTTTTTCCCAGTGTAACTCGTAAAATCAAAGCCCGGTTTAAGATAATGATTACTTTTTTTATAACTTTAGTTTTCATACTCTTATTCTGACATGTAACTCACATCCGTTTTAGGAATTTTCAGAGTAATTAGTTTTTATACCTAAATATAGGTAAACTGAGCACTCTTAAAATAACATTAATTTCTAGGGATAGTGCAAAGATACAACTGAAGAGAAGGAAATCTGAAAGCTCTTATTTAGAAGAGAAGCAGGAAATAAATGGAAGGAACAAGAGTATGACCTGTGTTGGAGCTTAATTACTGTGTTGAAAATAGTATGACTTACTGTGTTGGAGCTTAATTACTGTGTTACAGGAGCTAAATGACAGCGCTGATTTTAGAGGAGATTTTAATTTCCTCCCTTTTGATATATCAGAATTTATTCTACTAAATAATAATCTAGAGATTATAAAGATTTATGAAGCCAAGGAAAGGGAAAGCGAATTGTGGTCTCTCCAGGTTTCAATCACTGATCTTTTAATTAATAGTTTAATATGCTAAGCACTTCTGCCATAAAATCATTCACGGGTAATGCAGCACCTGCTTACAGTTTCTCCTCCTCCTTAAATGGGCGAAATGGGAAAGGTACGAGGCGCATTTAACCTAAACCAGCTGGTGACGAGTTATCGTCCACCCCTTAGTTTAGTTTGGTGTCATTGTGGAGACCGTTATCCTAACCGGTGTAGTGGTTAGTGACACTAACTGCCATAATAATAGGCCCAGGTTCGAACCACGGAGAAGGCATAGATATTTGTAAGCATACAATGCCTGCGGGGCAGTCGGGCTCTAAAACTACACGGTAAGTCAAAAGTCCTCTTGAGAGGATGGCAGTAAGGGAAGAGGGGTTGCAGACCCTCACACCACCCTCCGGGGCGTTCCATTCAAAATTTAGGCGGAAGTTTAACAAGTAGCTAGGCTGAGCAATACCTCATACGCTTGTGGTACTACACATATACTGGTTTGGCACCTGTGAAAACCGTGAAAATTTGTGGAAATGGGAGAAAATTAGCCGTTCCTTCGCCTGATTTAAGATAATTCTAAAGAAGTTATAAAAAGAACTTGTTAATTAGAGTGCCTGTACACTAAGAACATAGTCTTAATTTTCAACTTATTTCCTTACTATTAAGAAACTCTGTTTTTATCTACCAACCGACGCATTTGTTTCTAATAAGACATATCTATTATTTCGAAATACAAAAGAATTTCATACTCTTCTGAGCTTCAAAGAATCTACACTTCCTTTAAAAGAATATACTAAATTCCGAATACATTCTACGAATTTGAATTGAATATCAAATTGCAGAAATATGCGAAAGCACGGATTTATGGCTGCGAGAATATCTTTTGGAAAAGTAAATCCCGCATGTGATGGTATATTCTGCATTCATGACTAGCATCAACCGAGTTATCCTTTGCCGCATATACTCCTAAAATGTTTTTGGAAGACTAAAATTTGTATATCCCGAGAAATTTCATATTTTCTGCTGCGGATGGAATCAACGACATTTCAGCGAAATGACATTGATTTTTATTTAGACAGACAAAATTTAACTTTAAATTTAACTAAACTAACTTTAAATTTAACTAAAATTTAACTAAAAGTAAAACACATATGAAAGAACATATATTGCAAGTGAAGAAAGCATAAATACTTCTTGCTTTATGCTTTCTTCACTTGCAATATATGTTCTTTCATATGTGTTTTACTTGACTTAAAATAATGTTTTTATTATCTTAATTATAAACTGCCAATTTAAAATATTTTTAAAAACTATTATGATAATTTGATCAGTTTAGTAATATCCAAATTTGTGATACAGCCATAAGATTTTTTTAATTTCTATAGTTCCCGTTCTTAAGCTGACGCTGATTTTTATTAGATAAATTAATAGAGACTTATGCATTTGCCATATTATTATACTGTAGAATCATTAGGATTTTTTGAAACAGAAAACGTGAAAAATAAGCAATGCCCTCGGGCCGGAACTCGAAGCTTGGACCTGTGGAATACGCCCCGAGTGTGTTAGCGTTACACGACTATGGAATACTGGAAGCAAGAAGAAAATACCTTGTAAACTCCTCCTTTTAAAGGGCGACTGGGTCGCCAAATCCTGGTGGTAATAAATTAGTGTCCACCACCTTTTAGTTCGGGCGCCACTTGTAGAGTCATTAGGATAGCTTGAAGCAGGAAACGTGAAAAATGAGCAATGTGCTCGCAGGTACTGGAACCTGAAGCCCTCGAATACACGCCGAGTATGCTACCTTTAGAGCACGAAGGCATGATCGAAGGAGTTAGAAAATACCTCAAAAGAAAAAGTGACAGAAGCACTGAGTAAAGAAGATATTCAAATGAATGCTGAGCTTAAATTGAAAAGTGTTGTTTCAATGGAAGGATAAATTGCTATTATGTAAAACATAAGATATCCGTTGTGCCAATTTATCACGCAAATAATTAATAATTAATCATCCAATATATTAATTTGTAATGCAAATAACGAACTGCTGCTAATGTGTCTGTTTTAAAGTTTTAATCCAATAATTTGCAAGCAAAGTCAAACACTGCAACATGTTTCCAGCAACCTCAGTGAGTACAGATACAAAAATTATTAGCGTAACGAAAGAAGTGATATGGGAAATTACATCGAACATGAAACAGAATATCTTATTTCTTCAACATGAAAGAATTGTTGGCATAAGACACTATATATCTGTGAGCAACAACTCGCATTCTACGTCTAACATAAGCATCTGCATTCAAAGAAATAGTAACAAATATGCATACAAAGTTAGAAAGATCTAATTTTCTGGCAAATACTTTTCCATGACCTAAATATATTTGCATTACTTGATGGTACTGTATTTATTTATGTCCTGCAGATCCATAAAACATGCAGAATTATGTATAAAGAACACCAAAATTTTATTTCGTAAATGCAGGCAATATGCGTGCTCGTCGAATGAATTACTATTTATTCTTTCCCCCCCAGCTTTATTTTTTTCTTTGGCACTTTTTATATCCTTACATGTTGAAACATATATTACAGATGAATGCAATCTTGAAAGCTTGTTCTAATTATGAAACATAGAGTTGTGTCTGTATCTAGCTAGCTATTACCTTCGCAATTATTACTCTCCTTAACATTCTGAAAGGTCGTGGTGCAGCAAGGCGTACTGTGATGATTTACTAAGGTTCTGTTCTTTCAGCCATTTAAACAAACTATCCCAATACGTTTTCGTCGTTCTAGACAAATAATCATCAAATATAAATATGACGATGGATTCAATATTTCCTTTGACAGACATCACGCAAAATTATGACAAGTCTTGCGTTTATAAAGCTATAATACTCAACATTTTCAATATTCACAACTGAGAATGGAGTTAATTTTGTATATCTGATTAATATGCATTAGATACTGCTGCTCTAATTGTTCACAATAAGCCTCTCCGTACATTATTGCATAGTATGTTTTAGCCATTACCTAGTTCATTCTCATGCTGCGCATTTTCCGCTATTTGTCTATCATCAGAATAAAAAATCTATATATATTTTAAAATTTCAGAATACCTTCATTTGTTTAAAAGCTCTCACAGACTAATAAGTTTAAATAAACTTACCATCGATAAATACACAAGTGTATTAAATTATTAACTTTATTTCTACGCTGTACTAAATTAATAGCTACTTTAAGATAGCACTTGGAGCCTAAATATGTAAAATTTAGGACTTTAATATTAAGGAACTATTATTATGTGGCCACTCAAATGTTTCATGAATTTTTTTGTTGCTGTGACTTATCTCACTTGTCTGACAGAGCAAATCCACGAAATTCATCGCGGAAAGGAATGTAAGATTGCGCCTCTCGTTGGCAAGAGCCTCAAGTACCATACAGGTGACAGTACGACTTTGCTCAGTTTCCCCTCCCCAGTTTTGATGGAGAGCACTTCCGGGGGGGACGGGTCCAAGGGTCTCCCACCCCTCTTTCCT
>KK117727.1:379111-394517 GCA_000611955.2 Stegodyphus mimosarum
TCTGCAGTATTACGCTGTTTGCAATCAAGAATACTTCGGTTAAATGGCAGGAATTAAAAACTAATTAAAATGAGCCACACTTACTCATTCCCTGATTATGTAATAAACTTTAAGTCCCTCTACGAGACGGAATCCTTCAGCTCAAATTTCAAGTCAACCACTGAATTATTCAGGGCAGTCCTCGAGCAGTCTAATACCTTTGAAAATTCATCACAATAAAGGATGCTCTAAAATTACGTGTAGTGCTAAAATCCGGGGCTAATTTTAAAGCGAGGAGTGGCAAATTTCGATGAATAACTGGCTAATGACGTGGTGTGCTTTGGAACACCCCTCGGTGGCTTAATTTATATAGATTACTTCATGCGCAGCGTTAATAATCGTCCGAAGGTGCTTTAATTTCACCTGTGCAATTTTAAAAGTTTTTCGGCTGAAGATAATGAAAATGGATGATAGGAAAGAGACGCGTTTTTCAATTACTTATTTTAAGTAATATATTTTTTACGTGTAATGCTCTTATAATGTTTAGGTATTTAGTTAGTTATTTCTTTTATTCATTCGCTCAATATGCAGGACTAAATTGCTATTAATAGCTGCGGTATGATGTAGAAAGAGCTTAGCGATGGCTTCCGTTTGTGTAATCTTTACGTGACTTTCTCTAGAAAAGCATAAATACTCAACTAACTGCAAATATAGTAAATACGTTTATTTTGCAACTGTTGCATGATACTAGGCAGTTTGAAGATTAGTAAGGAATTGTATTGGCGATGTTAAAAGTCGAATATTTCCTTCTTTTTAATTGAAAATGTCAATGGTTATGAAGGATTTTTTCCAGGTACTTGCGATCAGGATCGCGAATGATGGGGGGATTATAAAAATGAGGGCTGCAAATCTGCCGTAGGTTTCTCAGATTTTATTGTCCTTAGCCACGAAGTGTAAAGCCACATATACTGTCAGAAATAAATGTGGATTCTATTATGTTAATAGTTGCACTTTCGCACGCTTGCATCTTTAAGGTGAGCAGGCTGTTCAGTCTGGATCGCTTCTTAAAGGTAAGGAGACTGGAATCTTTATAAAGCTGTTCTTTTTTAAACATTCTAACTTGTGTGATGAAAGAGATGGTCAGTTCCCTGACAATATGACGAAGTAAAGCATTCCTTGGAATACTTACGCTTCGCTATAATTCTGTTTATAAATGCCCTTTGAATTCTGTTTATAAATGCGAAATTTTAAAAACTTTTCACCCAGTTTTAGATGATCATAATTCTGCCGCATTAGTTGAAAATTAAATGTTCTGTATTCAGAATGCTCCTAAATGAAGATGCTAATCATCTCGATTTAGTATAAATTATTTTTCCTGCGTATTAAGAATTTCACAGTAGTAAAAAATATTTCGTGTTGCAGGTTCCAAGATTTCAATGCGTAACGCAATTTCCATCAGTTTCGTTGATTTTAGTCAACTCTCAGCTAAGATATTAAATTTGTTAATAGCATTAATACTCTTTTCCTAATAACATATCGACATTTCTAGAACTCTAGATGTTTGCGCAATGGTAGAATGCCAATATTGATGAGTGAGGTTTCATAAGCAGTATCATGTAGTTTTCTATAACTGGACATGAGACGTTTGAGTTTTAAAATGATTTTGATAAAACTGTCATGTTTCGTAGAATAATTCAGCCATTTAAATTATTTGAATAAGTCACAACTAATCCGGTGGCTTGTTCTTCCATAGTTAATGTCCTGAATCCGTGGATCTTCGCTCCATATCACATGCTTCTTTGGGAGTATTCTCAAGGATATTTTGTTCGCACCATCATTGCCTGAGACCTATATAATCTTCAAAACTGCATTGATGCTTCTATGGGGACCGTGTTAAAGTACATACAAGAGCAAACGCGGAAAGGTTATGTTCAAAGTTTTGCTCATGTTGTTAAAGATAAGGAAAACACAATTGTAACTAAAGTTGGAACAAGTTTTCTTTTTCCTTTTTTCCCCATTACATGTTAACAGTCGGCCTGTGTTTGAAAGCCATTTGAAGGGCTTTAATCGTTAGTGAGCATTCCTTTTACTTTCTATATTAGAGAAACATTTTGGAAAGACACTTTTAGTTATCCGTCTTTTATTTGCATTGCATTGTTCATTATTTTCCTTCAAACTCCTATGCATAACTTTTGAAAACGGAACAATATAGTACTTTTAGGAGAAAATATTTACGAATATATATAAAACGCGTATTAGTAGGAACGTAGTTTAAATTGTCAGGCAACACTGAATCATTTCATAGGGAAATTCCTAAAGGAAACTGGGTTATGCTTTTAAACTATTTATGGTAAAATAAAAAGTTCTAACGCAGCTAATATTTCTCTGGCTGCAAATAAAACACTTTTCGGGAATTTCATCCCTTTGCTGTTCTGCCTAACATCAAAAAAGGGAATACTTTTCTTTTAAGTGAGAAGCAAATTCTACGTATCATAAATCTTTTAATAGACTGATTTGAATCGCTTAAACAGGATCCCTTTCTCTTTCTCTCGGGAAATGCTTTACATTCTACCCCATTAAAAGGTCTACTCCAGCAACGAAACTCAGTCACCAAACCCAGGCGATGAAGATTTATCGTTCATTCTAACACTTTAGATCAGGTGCCATATGACAGTATCTTTGAATTCTTTGGAAGCAGGAAACTTGAAAAATCAATCATGCCCACTATGGGATGCAATATCTGGTCCTTCTGATTTTAGCCGAGCCTGCTACCAATTACACCACGAAAGCACGGGAAAGGAAGGGAGAAAATTCTTTACATGTTTAAAGAAGACATCTGAAACAATCTGAATTTCTTAATTATTAATAAGTTTTATTTTATGCATTATAAAACGTACCTTTTGTAAAGTGGAAGTATCTTAATATTAGACCAGTGTCTTTTTACATAAAAAAATATTCACATGGGCGTAATATAATAAATGCATATTTTCAAATATATATATATACATATATACATTTGATATATTTACCAATTAGTAATTTTAATACGTTAAATGGTTATTTTTTTTATTTCTATAAACTAAACTAGTACATAACAAGATTTTGACTTGAGAATTGGTGGTCTTAGATGAAATTATATCTTTCACAAATAATTTAATATGCTTAAACAGATTTTAAATAAAAGAGTTAAATTTCATACATTCAGTAAAACGGCGGAACGAATTTTCAGTATTGTATCACATCCTGCATCAATCGATTTTTCACCATTATTTCGACAAATTGAGAGAGACGGATATAACCGATACACGAAATGTCAAAGTAACGTCCGATTTCCGTCTTGAATCCATTATCCAATTTCCTGTTCTTTCCTAATTCGTTATATATAATGCATACCGGAGACCTTGCTATTTAATAAGAATATCGTTTCTAATGATTCTTAGAATATTAGTACAAGACTGCACCTTTTGTCAACAGGAAAATGAAATGCAATATTTGCGCATTATGCGCAATATTCTAAACCACCGCGTATAACTTCATATGACTCGGTATTTTATGTAAATTTATCACCATTATCTGACACACTATTTTTTATGGTAATTCTAAATATCCAAGGCATTGACTGTGAGACAGTTTAAAGACTTTTAAGAAAATTCAAAATCTCGAAAATTCGACCTAACTATATAAAGTATACAGCAAAGGGAAAAAAATGAAGTAATGTGTAATATTCACATATAATTAATATGAATAATTTCTTTATTATGTGTGCTTCTCTTTTCTACCTAGTGGTTCAAACAATTAATGACAAATGCATCTTCTTATAGACTTCCTTCCACATACTTCAAACGAAATTTATCTAGAGCTTTTTAAATATAATTTGACTTAAAAGTGAAGCAACAACATGTATTAGGCGTTGAATTTTGCACAGAAGCTCTATCGATTTCGAGGGCGAACAAAGTCCTTCTTCATCAGGAGCATAGAAATCTGCACTTGAAAAACCAAGTTACGAACGTATTTACACCCTAAAGAAGTAGAGAGATAAGAGAGTATAGCGCCATTTGTTCGTAGAAATGATAACGAAAATTGAAAATTTAGGATAATAGAGATTTAAAAGCGTTAGGTAGGACTGGATTAAAATCAGTCACTAGACACGGTAAATTTTTGTGAATGTGAAAAGCTTCAAGAAAATCTAATTCTCCAGTTGCGAAACATTAACGTTCTTTTGTTTCGGCCGATATATCTCGAACCACATTCACAAGATATGCTATAAATTCCCCAAGAACTGAAGTCAGAAACAGTTTCTTTAAGAACTGACCCACGGATTTTACTGATAGGCGAGAAAATGACTTGAAAATTGAACTTCTGGAGAATTCTTGCAATTTTGTAACTGACAGAAGGATGAAAGGGAAGCACCACTATGTTATTAGCGTTATTTCTCACTGAGGAATGTTTTCTTGGATGGAAAGAGAAAAACATTTTAAGGGCTTTATCAATCAATGACCATGGGAGAAAATCCTCTGTTAATGGCAACTGCTCTCAAATAATTGAGTTCATTATGAAGTAGAGATTCAAAGGAATACAGGCTGTCGCTTCACCTTGATTATGTACTTGAGGCGTGTTTCTCTTTTGTCTTGATAATTTGATTTATTCTTTGTAGGGTTTATGCTTATTACTCAGGTAGAATGCCAAAAAGAAAAATGGGACAGTTCTGTATATCCTGTTCTACTGCGCAGATTGTCGAAATTCAAATTACCTTTTTCATGTCTTGAAAGCTCGACTTAGGATATATATATATATATATATATTACATATATATGGACTTTTTCTGAAATGACATGCCAACTATTTACCACATTTCGATTCTACGACTCAAATTATAATTAATATTAAATGTTGCAAAATAAAATAAAAATATTAAATGTTGCTAAATATTAAATGTAGCAAAATTCGGTGCGATATTTATGAAGAAATTCAAAAAATTACCTTCGCGCAATTTTTTCAGATTGCTCGCGCAATTTTTTTCAGATTGCGCGAAGAATAAGTCACTTGGCGAACATTTAATATATAGCAACCTATTTCCCTTTCACATCGTTCCTATCTACTACGCACAAATAATTTTAACAAAGTGCCTAAACCACATTATGTTATTATCGCTTTCAACAAATATGCCAAATTTCAAAACGCGCCACTATATAAATTCACGTATATCTTCGGAAATTCGGAATAAAATACTCTAATGTTTTGCAGGTATGCTTAGAAATACATCTACTTTTAGATGATGGAAAAAATTGTACAGATTATACTTCAGAAGTGTCTTAAAAAATTTATAAAAATTATTTAAAAATACAAATTTTTAAAAATAAATCGTAGAAAATGGGCGATTGTTATTTGGAATGAACCTAAATTTCGAAATGTGGGAGGAAGAATGAAATAAGTTTAATAAAAAAAGAGAGATTAATAAATATATACCAAATTCACTTAACAATGAGAAGCTAAAATTTTGAGAGCTAAGTGTTTAAGAACTACTCTTGCGATTTGTATAAAACTTGGCAGTTTGGCATAATTTGTGTCGTATAATCGGAATATGGAAAAAAATAGGCATTTTACTTCAGAAAAAGTCCGATTTTGTATGAAAATACCTATGTTAGAACAATGCTAAACACATATCTAACACATATCCTAAGTCCCGCTTTCGAGAGATGGAAATCGCAAGTTGAATTTTGTCAATCGGGCCAGTAGAACGGGAGATTGATTGATTCTGGGGCGCAGCCCCCTGTCCACCCAGCTAGAAAATCCAGCTATTAGACAAAGAAAAGGGGGCAGGCCCAAGCTAACATTGAACACATCCTAAACAAGAATAATAAAAAAAACAACCATTCACTCAACAAACCCAAAATTAAGATAAAATACAAACACAAGAAGAACGAACACAAAATAAAACATATCTCCTCGTAACTTTTCCTCAAAAGCTGTATAAAATATTTCAAATGTCTATTCCCATTATTTCTTTGTTTATCATTTATAATCTTCATAATATCCTTTGAGTGTTTCTTTAAAACAGTTTCTAATTTATTAATATCTGTGATGTCTAAATTTCTATAGCCTGCCCTCACACTCTGTATTAATAAGCAATTCTCCAAATAATGTGCTGCATCTCCAACAACATTACACTTTCTGCATTTCTCATTTTCTTGTAAACCAAATCTTTCAGGTAAAAGGGAAACCTCCCATGACCAGTAACAACTTGAATATATTCAAAGTCATTAATAAATTGTTTATCGTTAATTTTCAATACTTTTAAATAATTTTTGTTCCAATCGGATTCCCTCCACTGATTTTGCCATATTTCCATAATGTTTCTCTTCAAAACACCAATTGAGATTTTTCTTGAATCCGGAATTTTGTTATATGGAATCATTTCGGTGACATAAAAATATACCACAAACGCTCGTCCAAAACCTCCTTCATAACCAGAACCATCTGTGAAAACATCAGTCATGTCAGTATTACCGTAATTTTTATCATACACTGGTGTGCAAAAATTAAGGACGAGACGGTTTTTTCAATATAACTTTGTACAAAAGCTTTCCAAATCAATACATTTAATACCGTAAGATCCCCAATACGTAATGACACGAGTAATGTACGCAACACTTACTAAAAGAGAAATCAGAGGGATAAAAAGAAGCTTTATTGAAAAGGTAGCATGGAGGGCAATGCAACTGAAGGCCGAAACATCCCTGTGATGGGTGTCCAGCAAGAAACATCCGGTCTTTAATAGGGGTCATGATCTCCCCTGACTGCTAGGCAGGTTTCACATCCTTTTTACATGCTGGATATGTGGTTGTTAATGAGCTGTTGAGACACTGCTGCTCGTTCCTCTTGTAGCACCAATCGCAGTTTCGGAATCGTTACTGGCGATAAGTTACGTGCTGCCACTGGTCTCCCTAGTTAAGTTTCGTACATGCTTGACGGGATTTAGATCCAGAGACCTTGCCGACCAATCCATGTGTTCAATATCTTTACTCTCCAACAGCTCTTCGACAGTAACTGTGCGATGAGGTGGAGCATTGTCGTCCATGAAGAGGAACTGAGAAACCATAGCCCTTGTGAAAAGGACGCATGTAAGGAAGAAGAACCTCGTTACAATAGCAGTCCCAGGTGACGAACCTCCTTGGGAGATATGAAGGTTGGTCCGGCTACCAAGCATTATGTCTGCTCGAACGAGAACTCCGCGACCTCCAAAACAGTCCCTTTTGATGATGTTGAAGGAGTTATTGCGTGTTCCCCGCTCTGTCCAAATGTGTATGTGTCTAGAATCGCAACTCAGACTAAATCTGCTCTTATCTGTAAAGAGTACTCGTCCCCATTCATTGTCTCTCCAATTCCGGTGTTCCCGGTACCACAGAGAACGCCTTCACCGATGGGCAGGCGTTAGAGGTACACACCGTACAGGGCGTCGTGCAAACAGACCACCACCGTGCAGTCTTCTGGCCACGGTAAAACGCGATATCGGTCGTCCAGTCGCCTGTGTCGTGTGTCTAGCGATTTCTCCCGCTCTCTGCCGCCTGTTTCTTCTGGCCTGTAAGGCAATATACCGGTCATCTGCGGGTGTGGTTCCTCGTGGACGACCACTACTAAACCCCCGGATAGCTGTTCCACTAGTTTGAAATTGTCTCCAAAGTCGTGAAACGATGCTGTGAGCAATTCCGAACTCTGCAGCCACACTTGTCACACTGCGGCCTTCCTCCAATTTCCCAATGATTCGACCTCGGGTAAAAGCATCCAGATGTCGTCTAGCAGATTGATTATTCGCCATTTCTCGCTGAGGCAGCAACTCGGTGTGATTTTAACTGCTATACGGCGTGCAATCTCTTTGCCAGAAATACTGATCTTACACCGACAACATGCTTTATACTACTCAAATACTCCCCCATTACGTCTACCTGCATATCTGCGCATGTGCTACCGTACATCACCTTACTTAATCTCCTGATTGGTCTTTATGTCCGCTCTGCCTCTTCGTTCAGCTGATATACTAATTTTTCGACTTCGTCCTTAATTTTTGCACACCAGTGTAGTTTATACCCCGAACACTTGCCGGATGTAAATACCTGTATAAATGCCGGATGTAAATACTTGTAACGGGAGATATAGAACTCTCTCGATTTCTTTTTCTGCTCAGTGTACAGTTATTATATCCGTAGCTTTTTGAAATGTGGCGTGTGCTACGCATAAGCCAAACGGTATTCTAAGAAAAATATAAATCACTGATATAATAATAGTGCAGTAATAATTGCGGTGTTTAGCACATCCTCCGGTTTCACACATACCTGAAAGTATTCAGAGGTGAGATTTTGCGTCGTCATGCATTTTTTAATTTAATTTTTGCAATTATTTCCTCAGTTACTGGTAAGGGTTAAACCGGATATTTTATTGTGTTGTTTTGTTTTCCATAGCCAGCAGCAAAATGCATGCTTTTCACTCAGCTTCCAGCGTCGTGCGACATGAAAATATCCCATTACGCGTGACCTTGGAACGCTGAACGTCTCTATTCTCTCGAGCGCATTTTGCAATTAAATCTAACATCCAAAAATAATTTCTATGACTCTTGCTTTTTATCTAAATACTTGGATTCTTGCATATGTTATTTAAATGTTATTTTTTATTACATAACAGAGATTTCTCATACTTAAAATTAAAAAAATTCGGAATACGTTAAGTTGCGATATTAGCTCTTATTATATCCTCGTCATGCATTTTTCTTTTGTTGAATAAACTGATAAATAATATTCATCACAGCAGTGCCAACACTCTACGGATTCTATTCAATAAGCTTTCGCAGCATTCCGACTAATTTATATGTAATTAAAATGATTCTGCAATTTAGTTACTGTAATTACGTTTTAAGACATAAATGGCCCATTCTAGTAGTCCAAGTTATTATTCAGTATCTTCCTGTACGCCAAATACCTAAACAGTGCATGCAGTTTCTAGGGCAGTACTAGCCCTCGTTGATTTTAGTAAGATTACTCGGTGGTCAGTAACGAGTTATCTCGTACCTGGCAATTAAATTCTTTTTGCTAACTAGGAATGCTATAGTAGCTGACAGAGAATGTGCGCTAAGCCTTGTCCCGAACTTGAAGGATTTCAAATATCAAAAACAAAGAGCGAAATTTCCCAATCAAAGTAATTTGTGAAGAAACTGTTGAGAAATAGTAATAAATGAAGGTGTTATTACAGAAGTACTTCGTTGCGATGGCAATATCCGAATCATCTAACGGACGGCGAGCTATGTAGTGCGATTTTAAATCCAGAAAATATCGCTATCACTAGTGATAAAAGTGACAGATAGGTTATTGAGTACGAAAAAAATTCGATAGGTGGTTCGATAATTAGTGGGAATTCTCGACACGTCAGTTACAGGAGTTAAAAAAATGAAACTTTGGGACTGAAAAAGGACTTATGTCTATCCGTATAATTAAAGAGGATGTATTCGCACAAAAAATGAAACAACTGAATGATCTTACATTGAAAGAAACCAAAGTAAATATTGAGCTTTATTTTTGTAAGGTTCCCATAAAGTCTCAAATGTTTTGTGATTTTATAATTCGCTATTTCAAACTTTTAATTTTAAAATTTCTACATATTATCTTACTAGATTTGAACTGATAATCTAAATCCTAAACCCGGAACCGCCGAAGCCCCGGTGTTGCCCTAATCTCAGACTTTGTAATGTATTTTTTCTTTCAAAGTCCATTTTTTAAGCGAGCTCATCGACTAATTTCGACAAAACAAGCATGACCTACCTGACAAGTGCAAAATATCTTTTACGTCTTTTTGAAACTCATCCAATAAAGTATTTGACATAAGATTAATATTCCATATAGGTAATAGAAGAACATATATATTTGTACACGTCTTCTCCCACTAAATGCGATAACCCTATTACGTTCCATCATTGAGTACATTTACATTTACAGCTAATTTCGTTTCAAATTTTGCAAAGAAGTAAGTTAATTTTAAATTACTTTCTGGCATCAATTTGTACCTAAATTTGTATTTAAATACCTACTTTTGAATTTGCGTTTAAAATCTAAAAGAATGTATTAATTTGTGCATATGTTTATTGTTTTCAAATATCTTCTTTTGTACCTATTTCAGTTTTATATTATTTTTTACAGCTATCAATCGTCTTTTTTTATTATATTATACTATTTTTATTATATTGTGATAGTTCCGGAGATAATTTCTTCTAAAGGGAGTATCTCACTTAATCCCGTTATTAACAAGCACCTTTAATTAAAAAGAAAATCTTATTCATTTTTTCGATTTTGCTTATGACACGTTTTTTAGTTCAAGGAGAATAATTATCTCTCCTTTTTGAGTTTTCTTCGTAGCTTATGATTTAACTCTAGCAAAATAACATATTTTATCCTTACTTGGTAAAAATACGTAACACTCCCACTTAATTTAGTTATTGTTATTTGATAGTGGACCCATTTTTTCCCTCTGACAAGTCATCTAATCTACGGTCCATAACAATGAGAACTTTAATTTTACGTTTTAATCTTAATTTTTAGAATTTTTCCCGTTTAAAATAATATTCCTATACAGCTTATTAAAATATTTTTATTACCATAGAAATCTAAATTATTTATACTCATAATCCTGACTCAAATTTATTACACTAATTAATCGCATTAATTAAATTTCTGTTCCTTGAGATATGATATATAAAAAAATTCCTAATAATAAATGATATACATATATAATGCCAAAAATTTAATTTTCTCTCCAACCTAATTTAATTCGCTTTGAAATTGATTACTTTCATCTTGCAGCTTCAACGCAGGTTAATATTTTTTTTAAATTTTCTGAATGTAGTTTTTACAAGTATAACTTAAATATGTATATGCATATCTATATATATTTCTGCGGCTGTTAATTAAAAATAAATAATAATAGTCATTTTAAATATGTTAATCATTTTGGGTAATCCCTTATGCTTCAAGTTAAAGCAATACTCTGTGATAACACTTATTATGATCCTTGCTTGATTTACACATGTACACTGCGCAAAAAAAAAGAGGAGGGACAGTTCTATATCTCCCGTTCTACTAGGCACATTGACGAAATTCAACTTGAGTGTTTCATGTGTCGAAAGCGCGACTTGGGATATCCATTAGATTTATATATATAGCATTGTCCTAATGTAAGTGTTCTGACACAAAATCGGACTTTTTCTGAAATGACGCGCCAATGTTTTCTTCCATATTTCGATTCTACGACTGAAGGTTTTGTAAAAATCGCACGAGTAGTTTTTAAAAAATTAGCTCTCGAAATTTTAGCTACTCGATGTTAATTGAATTTCATGTATATTTATTAATATGAATTTTTTATTAAAATTATTTGATTCTTCGTTTTATATTTCGAAATTAAAGTTTATTCCAAATAAAATTAGCCCATTTCTTATGATTTATTTTTTAAATTTGTATTTTTAAGTAATTTTTACAAATTTTTCTAAAAACATTTTGAATTATAACTAATAAAAGTTTTGCCATCCTCTTAAAGTACATCTGTAAAAAATTAGAGTTTTTTTATTGAAAATGTTCTAAGATACACGTGGATTTACATTTTGGCGCGTTTTAAAATTTGGCGTATTCATTACAAGCGATAATAACGAAAATGTGATTTACTCACTTTGTTAAAATTATTTGAAAGTGTGAACGATGACTCATTTTCCGTTTATGGACAATGAAAAAAAGGAAAGGGAAGTAGGTTGCTGGAAATTAAGAAGTTCTCGAAATGAAATATACTTGGCTCAAACTGAAACAAGCCAAGATAAATTTTTAAATTTCTTTATAAAGTTCTCACCAAAAATTATAAAATTTCATATCTATTCATATTTTGAGACGAAATATGGAAAAAATTGGTATGTTATTTTAGGAAAAATCCGATTTTGTGTCAGTTTAGTCCGATTTAGAGCAATGCTATATATAAATCTAATATACACTGGTGTGCAAAACTTAAGCAACAGCAGGGTTTTTGCCATAACTCCACGAGAAATCAACTGAGAGACATGAAATTCAGAAATGAAGGAGAGTATTATGTACGTAAAGGATAACGAAAGCACTGGAGCTGAAAAAGGAATACAATGCATACGGTATGGAATCAAACAAAAACAAGCTTTATTGAGCGCATAGTATCGTGACTCATGATTGTCTATCCAAGAGGAAGAACAACAAGCAGATGTTCCTTAATATGGGATATGCCCTACCCTCACTGCAATGTTTTCTTCGCACCGTCTCCGCATACTCAGAGTTAGCTGGTGCAATATTTCTTGCAGTAGGTTTGCCCATTCCTCAATCATCATCTTTTTGAGTTGTTGGGTGTTCCCCGGAGGATGTAAGCTTGCTGCAATGCGTCTCCCCAAACCATCCCACACATATTCGATGGGATTCCATTCGAGTGATATCTTTACTTTCCAGTAGCTCCTCAACAGCAAGAGTCCGATGTGGCAGTGCATTGTCATCCTTAAAAATTAAGTCTGGGCCAATAGCACCTCGGAACAGACGCACATGAGGAAGAAGTACCTCCTTACAATAGCGATCCCTGGTTACAGACCCTCTGTCGAAAACGTGGAGCTCAGTTCGCCCGTTCAGCATAATGCCTTCCCAGACAAGAACTCCAGGACCACCGTTACGGTGTCTTTCCTTGATGTTACTGGGGTAAAACCGGGTCCCGACCTCTCTCCAATTCAAAACGCGTTGAGAATCGGTTCTGGTACTGAACCGACTCTCATCCGTAAAGAGGACACGGCTCCATTGATCCGTTGTCCAGTTTTTGTGCTCTCTGCACCACTGTAAACGGTGACGTCGGTGGCCAACTTTCAACGGGAGGCAGCGTTCAGGACGACGGGCGAATAGGCCCCCTTTGTGAAGGCGTCTGGCCCCAGTAAACCGCGACACTTGTCGCTCCGTTGTTTTACAGAGTTGCTGAGCAATGGGGCTTGCTGACTGCTGTCGGCCTCTTTTCGCCTGCAGGACAATATATCGGTCATTCCCTGCAGATATCGTCCTCGGG
Organism: Stegodyphus mimosarum; assembly: GCA_000611955.2. Taxonomy (NCBI): domain Eukaryota; kingdom Metazoa; phylum Arthropoda; class Arachnida; order Araneae; family Eresidae; genus Stegodyphus; species Stegodyphus mimosarum. The sequence goes on from KK117727.1 coordinate 392,174, forward strand.
TGGTCACCACTAACCTTTCTAACAGCTCTATCTGTGGTTTGGAACGTTTTCAAAGCGCGTGAAACGACACTTTTGTTGATTCTGAACTCTGCAGCTACAGTACGCCCCTCCTCCAGCCATATTTCACGAACTGACTCACTGGCACTTGCACTTGCAACGATGTTGAATTGCGTCTCCGTCCTTCCTTTTATTCTACTGTTGAGCTGCGGGCGTCGACATCACGCGTTTTGTGTACGCTTACGTCGCCTCTGACGTTTCGTTCCTGATATTTGCATACGCATGACGTTTCTACTGACTTACGTGTTCATTGTACTGATCTCCAGACCTCCTTTTTCTGCAATTTCATGGCTATCTGCTAAATTTTTATATTGTTGCTTAAGTTTTGCACACCAGTGTATATTCCTAGTCGCGCTTTCGAGCCAAGGAATTGAATTTGAATTTCGTCAATCGGCCCATTAGAATGGGAGTTATAGATCTATCTCTCTTTTTTCTTCAGTGTAGGTATGCCTTCATGGATTACGAACATAGTAATTAAAATTAAAGTCATCTTTCCTGTGCATTCATTTAAATATAAATCAAAAAATATTCTCAGATTATTTCAGAAACATATGACTCGGGTAATCTCACTATTGGTAAAATAATATTTCTCACTATTAGTGAAATCATTTGAATGTTCCATCTTCAAAATCAGTTTTGAAAACTAAGTTTTAATTTCCTTTGTAAACATGTACAATGGCTGGTACTTCCAGTGTTTGCATATAATATATCAAAAAATAATTGTGGAATTATAACATTTTCTCTGTTCTATAAATATTTATCTATTTATAAATATTTTTAATCAAAATTTTGCTTTTGTTTTGCTAATATTCAAAGTAGACTCTCAGACTTCCTGTATATCAGCTTTCAAGAATGATTAGTTGTGTAAGGAAATATGATTATCCGTTTTGTGAGTCAGACGTGACTTAATACCACAAACGTAATAACACTTACTACAAACTTAATAACATAAAGGACAAAAATAATAACGTAAGTCCTCAAATTCTTTTGTTTTTAGTTCTATTTTCTAGGCTTTTAGTCTTAGATCTATTTTCTAGATTAAGCTGAGATCAGCTGACTTCATACACTAAGATCGTTTGTTTTCAAAATATCAATCATATTTTCCCTCACACTTTCTTTTTTCTTTGTGTTATTTATGGTCGCTTAATAGTAATCATTCGAGCCTCGTTTCCTCCATTTTTCACAAATCGATGTCCTAGCTTCGAAAGAGCAGGCTGCGATCATTCTGCAATGACTCGTTTCGATCACTACGACTCATGCCTTTTTTTCTCCTCTCGACTTTTCTACCCTTGCCTTATTTGCACTTTAATCCCAGATTTTCTTTTCTTCGAGGCTGCCCCTTCTTCAAGTGAAAATCTTCACCACTGTCATCTTACTTCCTTCTTTCTCTCCTTTTGTACGGATGCTTCCTTCTAATGCACTGTGATAGCTGAAATTTTATTCTATCGAATTCCTCCTGCAAAAGTTTTCTGCTGTAACGTCATGTTACAACTTTCTGTTTATTTGATTTTCGCTTCATTTTCTAACTTTTCAGTTGTCAAAAGGTTATTTTTTGGTTGCAAGATGGACTGATTACGCAATACTATTTTGGAGCTTAAGCATTACGTTTTATACTGGATAGATCGGTTTTAAAATACGTTTCCTATTCAATGATTGGTTTAAAATAGTCTTCCTTTTTATTAGCCCAGCCCAGAAGGGCTATTAATTTCGTTTTGGCATTTTGCGTTGGTACACTATAAACGTCGGTTCACTTTTCAAACTGATGCCACCAAATATTACAGCCCTGTATTATATTTAAAGAAATTAAATAATAAAGAACCTGCATAAATATATGTAAGTATCTCACATTGTGATAAAACGACAGTACCTAGAGCCATCAAATTTTGAATAACGTACATTTCCACCCGAATATGGGCATGTGAAAGCCCAAGTTTGGAATTTGGAATTTGTTTCATTATCTATTTCATAATTTGTAAAACTTTAAACGAATTTTTAATTAACAAACTGAACGATTTCAAAGCGAGCAATGTCCAAACTGTACAAAAAAAAACATTTTTTATTTCCAGGGCGCGAGATTGTGCATCGGAAATTCTAAAGATACGTTCATTTTAAAATTATTTTGCGATATTGCTGCTGAACTCTATTTTAGGGTTTAAGTGCGAAGAACATATTATATAATAAATAAAGAATATATTATATAATAAATAAAGATAACCTACAAAACATTAAGAAAACGACGCCCCTTTGGGCGTAATATAAAATCCGAAAGTTTTCAGAAATTTAAAAA
>KK117727.1:396587-436164 GCA_000611955.2 Stegodyphus mimosarum
GCTGAAAATAGTTAATTTGTTCTTATAAAAATATTATAATTATTATTATAGCATTGTTTAATAAAAAAATACTAATGCAGTGACTGAACTATATATCGTTCTTATCCAAATCGAACGCAATTCCTCAATATGCTCTAATGTCTAATATTGATTAATTGATTTCACTCCTTTCGCGAACTTAGTCGATTTAATCACGTCTTTGGTTTTCACAAATCACAGACACCGTTATTCTCAGCATATGATATGCACTGAATACGATGCAATCTTCATACTTTCAACAATCTGATTTTCGGTCTCTGTGGTGATCCTTACCATTTTCTTCGATGCTTATTAACTTTCTCAATGACTCTTCTTATTAACTTTCTCAACACTAATTGTAAAGGAATTTACAAAAACATTTAAATAAACACCAAAAAATGACATGAAAATGCAGAGTTATTATAGCGGGAGTTGTTTACTGAAGAGTAACAACAGGCGTATTATCTAGAAAGAGATAAATAAGAATACGGCGAGTCATCATGTTTCATCAAATTTGAATCGTATTTCAAATAATCACCTTATACCAAAGAATATTTTCTTTTCAGAGAAGACGTATATCAAATTGGGCTTCTTTTAAAGGAGCATGCACCAAAGTACCACTATGTTTCGACAGGCAGTAGCTTTTAAAATTACTGTTGCATAACATAGGAACACATGAAGTATGGAGAAATAAACATTAATTCCGAAATTTGTACCTATGTCAATTGCGAATATTATAATATAATTTCAGTGTCTCATTCAGATAGTAGCTTCTTTAGTAGTGTTACAAAATGTCCAGCCGCGGTAAGATAGCTTCCCTGCAAAGGCCCAGAATGTTCTCGAAGGGAAGCCGAAAGCTATATAAACCCACCTGGTACGCTGACGTGTCCGCTAATCAAATCGGACAATCTTTAATAGTTTATCTAGTATTAACATTCAAGGAGTGTAAACATTATTTTGGGATATTTGAGATATACGTAAGCTCCACTTCTTTTTCAGGAGCATCCAAGCTCAAAGCTCCCAACATTGAATTTTTATCTGTAGAGCCATTAGGTTATTTCGAAGCAGGAGACGTAAAAAATGAGCAATGTTCTCGCCGGGATTCGAAACTCAAACCTCTCGAATACTCATGACTGGGGATTAGGGACCCGATCGCCAAATCTTGGTGGTGGAGAATCATCATCCACCACCTTTTTTATTATGGTTCGGACACCAGTGTAGAGTCATATATAATTTTTTAGATGCCAGGAAACTGAAGAAATGAGCAGTGCCCTCGCCGAGACTCGAACCTCGGGCGTGTAGATTACGCGCCAAGTGTGCTGGCCATTACACCACGAAGGCATGTTAAGAAGGTGGGAGAAATGCCTTATACATCTATACTCTAATGAATGACAAATTTCCAATAAAATGTCTATGAACCCTGAATTATATTCTAATCCATGGACAATGAAAAATATTTCTCTTCGAGTTAACCAATGAAAAATATCTATAGATGATATATGAAATGCATCTATAGATTTAAGGTATGGACAACCAAGAAACGTCAACTCTTGTTGTTACTGATAGACTTATGTCAAGGTTATGGAGTAGTCTTCTAATAATAAATGTATGGAAAATAGCAAGTATTGAAAATCCTGTCGAATTTATCTGAGGTATGAATCATTGCATCACAGAGACTCCAATATGCTCATCCGTTTTGCATTTTTATTCTTCAGTGATTACTTCAGATCAGCAATAAAAATCGATTTTAAATATTTATTTAAAAATTACAAAAGAAGATTATAGAGTTTAATATTCTTTGTTAGCATAAACTAAGTCCAAACTCCTAACAGACTTGGAGCGAATTATTGCTTACCCCGTTTTGAAAGTTTTAAAACATATTTTTTAAAAATCAGAACAGGAATATAAATGTACTTCTCATGCTTGACTCTTCAGCCAACTAATTCAGCTTGACTATTCAGTTGTGGTGGTATAACTTAAAGGAATTAATTAACTAACTAAGATTTAAACCCACCCCTGCAACTTAATGAAACTATGGAGGTCTTACTGTAGTTCCTCCTCATTGGGCAGGAGGCACTGTTCGACCAAAGGAGTCACACTCTGTGACTTTCAGCACACAGGCCTGAATTCTTTGAGCTTATTTGAACCGTCGTCGATGATGACTGGTCTGACAGGCTACTCATTTCGATAGATATTAAGTGGGAACCCGGCTCGTGTTTTTATACCCCCGGTGCCGGGGCTGCCTAGGTACAGACCCTTGCAACACAATAAATGACTGCCTGGGGGTAACTTAAAATAACAGCAAATTTCGGGATTAAAACTAAATCTAGTAGCCGAACGCTACACAATTGATTTAATGCGAAGTTGGCTGAAAATTTCTCACTGGCGTAACAACTGTCGGCGACTATAAGACGAAGCCGAAGAATGCAATTTTAACTGAGCTAGTAGAAACATAGTAACATAACCTCGAGAAGCAGAAACACGCTCTTTCTGCATTAATATCACCTTAAATATTCCATAACTAATATGCAGTCTGGTATGGAAACGGAAGGAAAAGTGACAGTAAAGATTTAAATCATAAAATAACTGGTTAATAATATCATAATAATCATAAAATAATAACAACCTTACAACTGAAATGGCAAAGAATAATTGAGCAACATCGTTAGTATTACTAAAACTCTAAAACTGTTTTAGATCACCATAATATAGCACTCATATATGGAATGCTTTAGAAATACAAAACTACAGATGAAAATTGTTAAAACTTCTATTTATTTTCATAAGTATTATTGTTAGAATATATGAAAAATTAGATTTTGTTCCCTACTTACTTCTGTTTGCAAAATTTCCTGCATAGTGTTGTTATTTGTTTTTGTAAATATACAATCAATATCACTAGAACTTCTGGAAACTTCTTCAAATTAACAGAAATAGCTGTATTTTTATATTGTTAGTAAGCATGCGTTAAGTTTGAATTCACAGAAAAGTATTTAAGTTTAGGAAAGTAAATGTTAATTTTATATTTAAATAGTAAAAGCCACAAGATTAAAAATAAGATTTTATTGGCGAACATTGTCTGTTACTGGAAAAAAATGCTCTCTCTTTATATTTGTTTTAACTACCTGTTTATGGCTTATGTTTAATGAAAGTAATTAAAATTTAGCTAGAACTTATAAATTTTCTCGATTTTTAAAACTTAGAAGTCACTTCTATATTTGATTCAATATTCACTTACAAAATTGTATTTTCTCTCTTATACTTCGAATTTTCTTCATTTGAGTCTCTTCGACTAGACACAATCACATTATTCGCATTCACACATGCTCATAGGGGCACACATGCTCATAGGTACCAAACACGTATTAAGGTGTAGAAACTGTTTATTTTTTTCCGTGATAACAAACGCAAAATATCATTTGCACCTCATCAGGAACGGAACTATAAGGCATTTCAACTGCCTTCTTCGCATGCGTTCCTGGTGTAGTAGTCAGCGCGCTCGGCGCGTAATCGAGAGGTCTGTGGTTCGAGTCCCGGCGAGGGCATCGCTCATCTTTCTTTATCTCCTACTTGCAAAAAGTAACCTAATGTCTCTACAGAACTACAGGTCTTCCAATCTAATGGTTGACTGGATTAATGTATAATGCATATATCCGCTGAATGCCATAAATCTTTAATAATTCTAATAATAAGACAAACGAAAGAACTTTGCAAAAGTCACTGAAGTAATTAGCTGTTACAAAAACTGTGTGATTTAGTTAAGAAAATATATTATTTTAATGTTAATTGTTTTCTGCAACTCCTATTTTTTCGTCAAACATCATAATACGTAAATTAAGTTTAAGTTAACTAGCAAATTAACAGTTTGTTGAGGGAAAGCTATGGCAACGGGCTAATAAATCTGTTTACCTGAGATGGCCATTTCCAGTCGATGTGCTTATTTTGTGAGTAATTATCATAATTTTAATGCGCAGGACTTTGATTACGTTCTAACCTGAGCTACGTTACTTTCTAGGGTACGTTACGTTACTTCCTTCTCTACGTTACTTTCTTGTGCTTTGTAATTATTTAAAATGCTGAGTTCCCGAAACCCTGAACGTAGCAGTAGTTAGTGTTTTTGATTGTATTAATAAAAGCATCTTTTATTAAAGGGTTTAATTACGTTTTACATTTTGCTTGTGTTTTTGAAGTTAAGATTTGCATTAAGAGAGAAGATGAAAGTATATGAAAACAAAGCAAGATTATACAGGTTTAAATAAATTACTAGTGATATTTAATAATTAGATTAAATCTTACAGAATATTTTAGACTAATTTGTTCTATTAAATAACTCTTATTATTAAATTTCAACCTTCAGGTTTTAGTTAAAATAATGTAAATTAAATCTTATACTAAGTAAAATAAAATAAATAATCGTACATTTTTAAAAGACGAGTACGAAAAAAACCTAAACTTTTATGCAATCCCAAGAGGCATGTTAACTTTGATGTTTTTTCCTTTAAGGCAGATTTGAAGCATAAAATATTAAATCTAAGCAACGTAGAAGAATTTTCTAAAAATGAATTTAATCCTGGGAACATAAAGATATAAAACAAGTTCAAAAGTCGGAGGGGGAATGATATTTTCCTTGTCTTATAACACAGTTTCTTTGTAGGATCAATAAAAAATGCAGGCAATAAAATGCAACAAAATAAAAATCACATTCTGACCTCAATCTATTTGCCATCCAAGAACTAAAATGAATCTTCAAGAGTTTTTATCCCATTTTCATTTCAGAATCGATTGAATTTTTACAAAATACTCCTGTTCAGTTTAAGATGAAAATGTTTTTTTTTTTTTTTTTTTTTTTTTTTTATTTATTTCAGGATTATTTTTACTCCCTGCTTTCTCGCAATGACATACACTTTACAAAAGTTTTTCCTTCGAGTTTTTTGTTAGCAGAAACTAAAAGTAAATTACAAACAAATAAGAGAATAAAAATATGTAAACCAATTTCTTTTCTTTTCGAAAAGGATGTATTTATAATGGGGCCTTTATTGAAGTTCCAATGGGGTAATTTCAGGCAGTTATTTTTTATCCGTTCATTAACATGTAAAAGCTGATAATAGCTCTGTTAAGCAAGCTGTGTTTGTCAATTCGTTTGTACTTTCATCTCTTTACGGAATGCTTTCTTTGATTAATGAGTTTCCTTTTTAATTCTGAGTTAAACTTTTTACGACTGACTGTATCAGAAACAAAATAATTAGAATATAGACTGTGATCATTCACCTATAAAAATGAATGGATTAAGGAGAAAAAAGTTTGTAACTTCTTTTATTAACAATAAAACGTTTTTTCAAATAAGGAAAAAATATTATTGGAATCTTATCTGGAGCAATTAGGAAAGATCTTCTGTTATTATGTGCAATGATAATTAAATTTAAGGATAATTTCTTTTAATGATTATTTTCTTACACATTAAGTAGAATCTTTTAAGGTATATTTCTTTTTCTTAAACTTCAGAAAGCGAACGAGCAGCATTTTGAGTTATAACGAATCTTCTGCTATTCCAAACTATTCGATTTTTAAAGCTTTCATGTGTCGCATTTGGGTTTGAATAACAATAATGGTTTTGATAGTGAACTCGACCTGAACTTGCAATACGAGTGCGGAAGATTCTAAATTTTGGTTCTGAACATTTCAAGGTTTTGAAGTTTAAATATAAGAGAACTTTTTAAGAGCTCTTACTTTAGATTAAAGTTTAACTCTTCTTCAACAATTTATCTCCCTAATTTCGTATCTATCTTATTGTCTAGCATTTTTAGGTTATTTCTTACGCACATGACATTGTAATTAATACGAGAAATGGATTTACTGAAGTATAAAATATATTAACAAACATTTCTAAGTTTTGTGGGAAGGATTTCCTTTATAAACTTGTATGAGCTATACTGATTCATTCTTTACATGATCTCTTGAAAATAAGCATTACGTTAGAAACTGTTACTATCATTATTTACTAAGGTACCATGTTGGAGTATGTTTTTATTAAAGAGATTTTGTTTAATCGTTCCTTTTAGCTTCATTTCAAATATTTCGAATCAAACCGTTTCATTTTGGGTTTATATTAATACATTATCTTCATTTTTCAGAAATAGGTTCTGATGGAAGAACATTTTAATATTTGGCATTATTATGTGTAAAGGATATTATGCTTAGTAAACTAGGAAAATAGCAACTGTACCTATTCCAGTATTCGGATCGCGGATTCTCCAACTGTTTCTTGGGCGTACTAACCACTTACGTGACGAAACACGGGCAAGAGAATGCGGTAATTTCTTACATTTTCCGCCAGTTAAAAGTTTAAGGCATAGAATGTTTTGAGTCCTAGTTGATAAAATCCAAAATATGCCAAAGTATCGTCCACCACATTTTGAGTTCCAGCGCCATCACAGAGACTATTAGGTTTTTGAGAGAAAAATACATGAGAAACTGTATTCTTGCAGAGATGTAAACCGCAGTTCTTCTAATTACAAATCGGTAGTGCTAAAGTAGTAGGTGGCAGTGCTAAAGTGTATTGTTAGTGCTATAGCAGTAGTGGACTGGTAGTGTTTTTGTAAATACAAATTGGTTAAATAACTATGTACACCACAGGATCATGCGCAGAGAAAAGCGACAATTCTCAACATATCAGTCCTCTCTAACTAAACAAAAATGTCGTAACTTTGTTGTAACTTACTGGTAGCTCTAAAGTTTTGTACATTATTGGTAATGCTAAAGTAGTAGTGTATAGGTAGTGTTCTTCTTGGTTCTTCAAATTGGTTAAATAACTACATGCACCGCAAGAGCAGGAAAATGCGACAATTCTCAACATATCAGTCATCTCTAATTATACAAAATTGCTGTAACTGGGTTATAATTTTTACATGGCACACAAAAAGGATTTTGCTGTCTTTTACGAGTTTCTGCCAGACAGAGATACGGAACAACGGTGAAAGAAACATTTTGGATCTTTCGATATCATATTTTAGTTATAGACTTCCTATTTCAGATTAAAGCATCTCAAGTAGAACGAATATAAACGTAAACAGAATGAATATAGTCATTATACCAAGAAGTGATCTAAGCACCAAATAAAGACAACACACGTAAAAAAATTCTACCACCTGTACATTTTCTTAATAAAAATGAATATTGGTAATTGGTGTGTGAAACGATGCACATAATCGTAAAGGTCCAACCGAAAGCTAAAGTCTCGATTCGAAACTGGATCCATAGTACTTTGGCTAAATTAAAGAAAATGTGACCAGTCTCTGAAACCATTCCCAAATGAAATTTTTTGGAATAAAATTTAAATCTTATTATTTAAAAACAGCGTGAGAGCAATTTCTTTATTTTTCTATAATTTGGATTTATTTTCATCTGTTGTAGTCCTTAAACTACAGTTTTTTTGAGTAAAAACCTATACAAATATTTTTATTTAATGAAAATTAACAAAACAAAACGTATGTTGTTGAAGGCCAAGTGAATGCATTACAAACACATGCAACTAAGGTAAAAGTGAAGTAAATGTCTGCTGGCTAACTTGAATAAATTGTGATAAATTACAATGCATTAAATTATACACCTTAACGCTGAGAAATATATAGACAGACTGAATCTTAGCTAATTTCTCAAAATTAATAAAATTAACTCTAAAACCCTATTTATATAATATGCTAAAAAGTGAACAAATTCTTAAATGAACGGTATGTGCTAAGAAAAAAGATTCAGTGAAACTAAATCTCGTTTTGAAAATTTGATTCCAATCGACATTCTGAATTTCAAGAGGTGTGCAGTTCCTCAGATAAAAATGTGAGAGTTCGTTTCCACACTCTTATATCTACGTGATGTTAAATGCGCACTCCATAACAATCTTACCGTATTTATGCACTTGCACCATTTGTTTCGAAATTAGTGACTTTCGAATCCCCGAACTCCGTCTATTAGACGGGAGAAAAGTCGTTAGTCTCCTGACCTTCGCGTGACGGTTGGCAGTGCGCCCCTGTTAGAGGAAGAGAAATGACTTCCACTCCTTCTGTCAGTTATTGGAAACACTCTCCGTACTTCGAAATGTTGATATTGAGTTTTCCCTCGACAGATGCCAAATAGTTTTCGAACTCGCGTGATTTTTGCATCAATGATTTTAGAGGTAATATTATATGCTTTGGCATGTGGAGAGTATTCGTTTATGAAAGCAAACACATAACACTTAATTCTGGGAATATCTTTCTGATACTAGGTAAACACAAATGAAGTCTCCGGATCTGGAAGGAAATCACACTTTGTCATTCTATACATTTAATGACTATTAATGTACTTGCATTTTGTTAAAATTAACGGAGTCTTGTAATATAATTTAATAATAGTACTATAAAAATAAATTATATATACGTTCAATTCCTGGTTAACTAACGGTAAATTAGTTAGACTTCAAATTAATTGATCCAGCCGGAAACACCTGCCTGCGGAGTATATAAAAAGAAAGACATCTGCATATATAGCGAAGCCGTAGGAATAGTAAATTATGTCACAGCATTTGAGATTGACTGTTACTCCCAGAAACATGTAATTTAGTTGTAAATAATCCTGATTGCTTCAATATTATACTATAAAAAAGTTTTACCCAACATTTCATAGAGTTCTAACTCAATCACATTATTCAAACTCCTTTGCAGATACGTTTTCTTTAATTTGTAAACCTTGCGATTAAGTCCCAGGAACTCTCAGAGATATACGTCATTGATTCTTTTGAGGACATTTGTTCATAATACTTCGAACTTTTAATAGTTTCTAGTTTCTTTTAAAACTAATTTTAACTTTAAAATATATCCACTATTCACACTACGCGTACACTGCTCTGCTCTGATTATTTTAACGTTCCAGGGATCGAAGAACGGGAATTAGGTCTTCTTTTTTCACAAAGAATTTTCGGATTTGTCTTGCGGCGGACCACATAAAAATAAGACATTTGTGTGTGCAATACACCACAGGTCGCAGTGTTCGAGCCATTACGAAGTGTGAGACGATAGGCTCTGACATTGAAGAAGCAATATTTCGTTCAGACACGACTCCACTTGACATAACAAGAATCATAACTTCAGGGCCAATATAAAGGGTTTTAGTTATATGCACTGTATTTGTCTCCAAAACCTCTTGATTACAGGGATGCTGATGGACCAATGATCCTGTTCCTCTTGTGCTATTGTTTCAAGTATAACGAATCAGAAGAAGTTAAATATAACCTAAAATTAATATTAATTAATTAAAAAATTAATTCAGTCTGCAAACAGCTTTAGACAACGCAAGAGCTCAGAGTTCTCTTAAACTCTTAACTAGCAAGATCCTCACATAATGAGGATAATAAGTTACAATAATCGTTTATTCCCATCAATGTTGTCTTCAATGAGTTTATGTGTTATTGATAGAACATATTATAGATTTATATTAAATATATTTTAGTTCTGTATGAAATAAGTAACACACAACTTTAACAAACGCTACCAACACCAATTACCACATGGAGTCTTGCAACCAGTGTAGCGTACTGCCATCATCTCAGTCTGTTGCTTACTGCCATTGAAGTTTCATATTTGCTTAGATTGTTATATTGTATAATCAGAACTATGACTAAGTTTTCTAATTCGTTAAAAAGGAGTGAAAATTATTATATTTCGGGATGGGAGTTTAATCTAATACTATATGAAAGACTGTTAGAAATTATGTATTATATTAAGCAAATAAACGTAGCACATCAATGGCAAGATCATATTTTACAAAGAGTGTTAGCTATTAGTCAAAATACCGATTTTACGGCATTAAACATCCCAGAAAATTATGATTAGCAGTTAAGCCTACTTGGAGAGAAATCGCAGAGTTCAGAAACGTGTGCTTATAGGAAGTAGAATTCTATTTAAAATGCGATAACAAATAGCATGATATACATATAAGGATTCAATAGTAAGTCATAATACACTCATGTCCAAAATTATGTTTACATGCATAACGGATTTCTCAGAGACTATGACTTAATAATTTAATGAATTTTCGTGGAATCATACATAACATGATGACACATAAATGCAAAAGAAAAAATTGAAGATCACCTCATATGATATAAAATTGTAGCATGAAACAATAAAAATGGTAATAAAGTGTGACAAAGAGAGTTAAGAAAAAAAGGAATGATTCAGAAAAAGAATTAAGTCTTACGAATTTAATATGGAATATGATCTCCCCTGACTTGTACACACATATCACAACGTGTTTTAAGGCTGGAAATAACGTTGTTAACCACAGTTTGGGGAATTAATCTCCACTCTTCCAGCAATGCCGTCTTCAGAGCATTTACATCTCTAGGAGGAGGATGTATACGTGCAATTGCTCTTCCAAGGTAGTCCCATAAGTTCTCTATCGGGTTAAGGTCAGGAGAGTTTGGTGGCCAAGGTATTCGCTTAATGTCTTCACTTTCAAGGAATTCATCAACGAGGTTTGCTCGATGTGGACGGGCATTATCATCCATAAATAAAAAGTCAGGTCCATATGCACCCCTGAAAAGTCTTACATAAGGATCTAAGACCTCATCCCGATATATCTGGCCTGTCACAGATCCGCTGCTGAACACGTGTAGGGGCGTACGTCCATCGATCATTATTCCACCCCATACCATCACACCTCCACTACCGAAACGGTCACGTTCCACAATGTTCGAGGGATCATTTCGTGTTCCTGACTCCCTCCAGATGTAAACACGTTTAGAATCACCAGTTAAACTAAACCGCGACTCATCAGTAAAGAGAACATGGGACCATTGATGTTCAGTCCAGTTTTGATGTTCTTTACACCAATTAAAGCGATCCCTCTTTTTCTGTGAAGACAGTAAAACACATACCCTTGGCTTTCTGGCATAAAGGCCTTTTTCATTAAGCCTTCTGTATATTGTTTGCCGTGATGCAACAGTTCCAGTGGCGGCTGCAAGCTCTGAACTTAACTGGCGAGCAGTAGCCTTTCTGTTACGACGGGCAGTTAATGCCAGATACCGATCTTCAGAAGCAGTTGTCATTCGTTTCCGACCTTGTCCAGGCCTCCTTACAACACTTCCATTATTTTGAAACTGTTTCCATAGCTTAGAGACTGTCTGTCTTGAAATATTCAGACGTGTGGCTGTTTCCATGATTGACTGCCCTGCTTCTAAACGGCCGATAATTCGCCACTTTACAGTTTCTTCCAAATGATACTTCGAAGCCATAACAAACCGCTTTGAGTCCCTACACACTGAAATCAAACGCTATGTTGCAGAAATTCACTCAAATATCCAGTTTGCGCAAAGCGCTTGATTCACCCATGGATGACGTAACGCCTAGATTTGCATATCACAAGCCGTTTGATTACTTTTGATTGGATAATGCTAATTAGGCTTGGTTTTCACACATTCCCTGCAAATACGGATCACATTGATTCGATATTTCATTGAATATCATCATTTTTGGGTATGTAAAGATAATTTTGGACATGAGTGTAGTTAATGCCATTTTATAACTTAATTCTTTCATTCCTAATTATATTTATATTTTTTGTTATTTTTGTTTAAAAACTGATTACGTTACTTTGCGTTATAATTGTTTAAAACTGGTTTTACTTTATATAACCCAATAAAATATTTCTATAGATCAAACTACTTAAAAGTATAGGTAAATTTATAGTAGTAAGTCTTCGTTAATTAGAATATGGTTTGTTCTTGTTTTCTCCATATATTCTTCCATATTTTACATTACGATTAACCATAAATTGGAGTTAATTGTGAATGCCTTCTTCGCTATTATCCCAGTTAACTGAAAAGACTGTGCATGTCCATTGTCTGACGTAAGAGCTTTTTAGTCCAATGAAATTTCATTGAATAGTCGAGCAGGATCTCCATTTGAAGGTGATCACAGACCATGAGAATCAATGGGGCCAGTATAATGTTTGGCCAGTTTCCTCACAGTTTTGTGTAGTAACGACAGGAAATGGAATCAAATATATTCTTATTCCCTTCACCTAGAACCAAGATCATTAAATATTCTTAGCTGCAAGATATTACTCTAGTAGTAGCTAGTACTCCGCGTAGTAACTACGAATACAGACATTCATTTTTTACACAGCTTCTGAATCTACATCACCAGAACAGTCTATCATTTAGACAACGTGTTTGAAAAAGACTCATGTGGAGATTGTTACGAAATGCCCAGCCGCAGTACGATAACTTCCCGGAAGGTGGGTTTAGGGTTGCCAGAAAATTGCAAAGAAAGAGAGGGTTACCATATTTGGCGCAAAATCGCCCGTTTGACTATATTTGGCGACAAAATTGGCGATATGCCATAGAGGGATAGAGAAAATTCCGGAACGAATTCTTACCGGTTTCGCCCAGAATGTTCTCGAAAACAGGCCAGAAGCTATATAAGCCCTGCCTGTACTCGGAGTAGTAGTATATCGTATTATGTCGAGAGTGCATCGTCGAGTATTTTGAGCTCCGAGAGCGATCGACCGAATAGTGTTACGAAATGCCCAGCCACCGTAAATCGCCTATTCGGCAACATTTGGCGATAAATATGGCAACCTTGCCTTCCCTTGACATTTTCTGGCAACTTTAAACTTACCTTGGGGGAAAGCTATATTGTCGCATTTCGTAACAATATGCTACAGTGAGCTACGTTCCTTCCTAGTGTTATGTTTAGGGTTTGCCTAAGTGAAAGGTTTCCTTTTACGTAAAGCTTTACAAATGTATAAGGTAATAAATCAACACTGACTTTGTATTTTAACTAGCAGTTAACATTTGTCACTTTCTATGATGGGATAGTTGTTTATACAGAAAAGAGAAAACAGTTTCCCTTTGCATCAAAATATTCTTAGAAATGCTATGCTGGGAGTTGTTTGCTTAGCATACAACATTATATTCTCACTCCTTATAAATTAGTTTCAACATTTCTTTAAAATGCAAATTTCAATTCTATACATTGAATAAAATCTTTCGAAATAAAATACAAATTATAGGATTTGGAAATGGAATTGAGAAACTGAAAGAAAAATAAAGGTAAGAAAGATTCTTGAAATTTTATACCGTCTTTTTTGTAAATAAATAAACATAATGGAGACAGAGAAATTACAAATATATCTTTAAGCCTTTATTATTTCAAGAGATTTTTCATTTATAAAAGGAGTCTAAATTTGACACGGGGATTATCATTTGATCGGTTTTGTCGTTTCTGAATGTTTAATTATGCATTTTATGTATTTTACAATATTTTGCACATACATCGAAATTACCCCTCATTTCTCCCCTTTCTAATGAGGTGTAACCCTGTTATTTTAATAAAAACTTTAAAAATATGCAAAATTAGGCAAGCCTCTTATGTATACTTTAAATACTAGAGGTTAGCTTGTAGGACCCTCTGGTCTATCTAGTAGCGTAACAGCTGAGATGCGAGTAGAAATCACACAGGAGAAAGGTAAAAAGACCGTTTATTAACTCTTTTAAAATTCACAATGTGTCGACTTGACGCTGACACAATACGCCTCACTCAGGCAGTAACTCAAATAACAAGAACTAAACTAAAAGTTAGAAGAAATTAGCAATTAGTAGAATTACGCCATAGGATCCTGTTTTCGAAAAGAGCGTTGAAAATCTAGTGGCAGCAAAGTAATAGCTGTTACGCCACGTTAACCAGCAATAAATGTTAAGCAGAAGCTCAAGCTACAAAAAGCAGAGTTCGCCCACCATTCTCTAACTTTCCCTGATAGAACTGGTAATTAAACCTTTTCTTCTCAAGGTGGAACTTGCATTACTTCAAGCAAATTTAAATATCCTACCAAAACTTACCAAATTTAAATATCCTGACATTGACAATTAGAGGAATGAAGGCTTATAGGAAAGA
This sequence comes from Stegodyphus mimosarum, assembly GCA_000611955.2. Classification (NCBI taxonomy): domain Eukaryota; kingdom Metazoa; phylum Arthropoda; class Arachnida; order Araneae; family Eresidae; genus Stegodyphus; species Stegodyphus mimosarum. The sequence continues at coordinate 410,534 of KK117727.1, forward strand.
ACAAAAATTTAAATTTAACTGGTTATTTAAAATATATATAGATCCCTACAACCTTACCGTACCTTACCTTAGTAGACAGCAGTATTTATTTATTTCACATTTAGATACAGCAGCTTGATGAGAATTATGTAAAGTAATTATTGTATTCTTGAGCAATGTTTTACCATTCTCCTTCAAGCGTAATACCGATCGATTTCTTGCCAATTTACCGACAGAGTGCGATGCATTTCTCAGGCTTATATCCATTGTGCATCAGATATGTTCCGGCGGATAAGTAATTTGATTCATAAGGATTACAGGAAAGAATCGTTGAATTCTCTAGATAATACACAAATACCATTTCCTCATGTGAATAATATGTCTCGTAATAAAAGCTAGCTCGAAAAATAGAGGTAATAAACATTTAACACTTGTTAACCTCAATAACTCTTAAAAAAGACGTAATGAGACACATCTCAAAACGAAACACAGTTTAATGAAATGAAACCCCTGGTATAATACAAACAGAAATTTATTAACTGCTATTACACACACAGAAATTAGTACATTCTTAAGCCTAACATTTCGTCTCATGATGACAAACCCTGAGATACTTGGCGGAAGGAATGATGTCATTCATAACAGCATTTTACAATAAACAAATATTAAGTTCTTAATTATTAAAAGGCTCAGGAGCAAATAAAAGAAGCTCAAATTATTTGAATGATAGCATGACACTATATCCATCAATAATGCATTTATAGAGAAAGTGCATTTATAGAGAAAATGCATTAAAATGCATTTATAGAGAAAAGTAATTCAAATATAATCAAGATACCACTGCTGCATTTATGAACTGATAAATGTTCTCTAAGTGCGTGCTAATGCGAGCACCCAAGATGCTGATAGGTGTTCTTGATTCTTGCTGAAATAATTTGTATCTCGTTATACGAAAAAAAATTTGCATGTATTCTTAGCATCAAACTTAGATACTGTCATCAAAACATTAGTGAAATTCCAAATAAATTCCTCATTTCAAATCGATTTTAAGCTATGGGACTTTTTAAAGTGTTACATATAGCGCGTCATTTTGATTTCATACAAGTGATATTTACTGCTTCATTTACAATTTAGACGGCAAATTTGAATCTATAAGCTAGAAAGGATAACTCTGAATTTCAAGAGTACTTAGAAAGGAAATATTAGGGTTTTCATAGTGACAAACGTGAAAACTCTCCTATGCTTTAGCTAAGAACTAAGCTAAGGATTATTCTGCTCCTGGATGTATAGGTTAATCTTTACATCACAAGGATCGATACGAAAAAAATGGTTGGCTGGTTTTTTGAATATAGCAAAGAACAAGAGGATTGCCTACCTAACGAAATAGATGCGTTATTAGGGGACATTGTAACGGAAAACTGGCTCACGTTATATGTCGGTAAAATTCACGTTATTCATGTTACATATCAGTAAAATCACCAAAACCAACCCTACATTCTGACCTTTCGTCTTTGTTTGGACCAATGATGAAGTAATAGCATTCGGAAATTTTTAACTGATCAGCCATCAGTGAAGCCCTAGCACGAGGAAATACCACACAAGACAGAAATACATGCATTTTGCTTGTATGTATGACAAAACTAGATTGTATCTACTACTAGAGTGTCATATTTAATAAATTCTCCAGAAATTGACATTTATTTTTTGAATAGATGTAAATGAATTTCGTAAATGATAAGCAAATTAAATATATTTTTTTAAATATGACTTTTTTATGTCTTTATTTGTGTTTCATTTCATGTACTTATGATTCAGTTTTATTATGAAAGTCTGCTTATAATTTAAGTTTGTTTAGTTAATTCTTGAAAACAGGCATGCTTAATTTTTAATGAGAAGTGACGGAAGAACTGGATTAGATCATGTGGATTATGGCAAAGCATACGAAGGCTGTCTGCCTAAGGTGATGATTTCCTTCCTCGAGGAGGCTTTAAGGAAAATTTAGATTGTAATAATATTAACATTAATACAGGTGACAGGTTGGAGGACGGGGAAATCTGGTGTCTAACAAAGGTAAGAAGGTCTCACGCCTTTCAATATCCTGAATCGGTAGTTCCCGAGTTTCATGAGGCCTGCCTCAGGAAAGCATTTGCCCCTCTGTGAAGTCGCGTGGACAAACAGGGACCTGGATGATGTTGCATGAATGCGTTTAACCATATTACACTAGAAAAACTATAACGGTTTCCATGCTACCTGTCCATTTGCCATGATTTAGTCCTCAGTCGATAAATCAAAGAGCGATCTTCGCGCTCAGTGGAGAAACAAGCAATGTAAAAAACAACATGCAATAAGAAATGATCTATTTAATGCAGAATTTTTGTCGGTAAAATGCCATTGAATAAATGAATACACTAGGAAGTATTCATGAAGACAAAGGAGTATCCGGTTACCTGAATAGATTTATCTAAAAGATTCCTAAGAATGGAATAAAAATTATTGAGAATTCTACTTTTGTGACGGGCTGACAATCTCTAATTCTTTAAAAAACTTATCTTAACGCCCATATGCAAAACGTTTATTAGTCGAGACGCCATAAGATCTCTAAACCAGACAGGCGTAGAAATAAATCGTTCAATAACGTGCAGAAAATGCCACAAAACATCTGCGAACTTTAGCAAGTAATTCAATATATCATTAAATAATTCTGCGTTACAGTAATTGAAGAATTTTTAAAGACAAGTAGGTGCGAGTGTTTTAGAAAAGTTCCGCGCATATTTTAACGAGATAATTAGCAAAATCATTGCGAAAGCAAAGAGTATTTCTAAAAGATATCAACTTAACGGTCGCTATATTACTTGATGGAAGTTCAGTTCTTTAAAGCATAAACGAGTTCATTTTCTTAAAAGGTTAAATCTTGTGGTTATAATCTGTGATTTCTTTTTAATTTGGCTCCAAGTTAAGTAGCGTAGCCCTTAATGGTCTTATACGCATTTAATTAAATTACTGGTTTAAAAGTTTCTGCTATAGAATAAGAATATTAGCCAGTTGTCCAAGAACATATAATTAACAAATTAGCAACAAAAAAATTGAGTAACACTAAGTAACCAGCACATGTTGCTACTAACCACAAATAAGAGCAAAAATGATCTTAATTGGTTCCGGCGTTACCACTTTGGAAATTCTGAAACTAGAAGGCGCATTTGAAAGGAATGTGTTTCTAGAAAGGATACTGAAATATCTTAAAAGGAAAGGTAGTATTTATGTTTAATGAGACGAAATGTTTAAATTTTTACGATATGTCTATCGGCGCTTGCATAAAAATTTGTTTCTGTAAAACAGGGAACACAATAACAAAATGTTCACTTATTATATTAAAATGAAGAACTACCCTTAGCATTTCACTGTAAACATCTGAGCCAAAGCAAATAAAAAAGGTTATTACAGTCTATAATCTAAAGGAGAAGCCCACAATACTTCTTAAACAAGTAAATCTCTAGTATCAAAAATATAATAAAAACGTCAATACTCGGCACATTTTGATTGTCACTGTATTTCAGTCAATAGGTGACGCCAGTACTTTTGATTCCTATCAATTAGCTAGAACATTCTCAATTTTCTTCCTTTGTTTCACACGTAGACACATATTTCATTTTCCTCATTTTAACTGAGGTAACTGATGGAGAGAGTTCTGCTTAAACTTCGAAACTACCTTCTTGTAATGACCAGGCACTTGCTCAAAAGCATTTGTCGGTAATGGTTAAACACATTCATTCGTCTTATTACCGAAACCACTGTACTCTGCTCCAAAAGAGAAGGACGAAACCACATATAAACAATCGCGATTTGATAATGAAATTGTCACCTATATTGTCCAGCAGTCTGTAATATACGCCAGACAAAAAAACAATCATCAATTTCAGCTTTCCAATAACTGCATAAAAATTTATTGGAATACTTCTTTTCACTGGCTATCATTCACTCCCGTAATAACAATTATATGAACTTTCTGTGTGTTAGAGCATGCATGAGTCGGAATAGATGTCTGGAAATTAAACGGTACCTACATATCAGTGACAACTCCGATTTAGAAAGGATTCCACTAGGTGAACGAGGTAACCTCTTCAAGATTCGCCCATTGATTGACAAGCTGAATGACAAATTTCAACGATTTGGGGTGTTTTCTGAAAGTTTGAGCATTGACGAACAAATGGTTCGTTACTACCTCAAACAATTTATACGTGGTAAACCAGTGCGGTTTGGGTTCAAACAAAGGGCTATCTGTTGTTCACAGACTGGATATTGTTACCAGACTCAAGTGTATGAAGGCAAATCAAAGAAATTAGGAGATGATGAAAGCATCACTGGGCTTGGGACATAGGTTTTCCTTCAGATGGTACCTATTATTCAGACACCAAATGCTCATAAAGTTGACTTCGACAATTTTTTCACAGGATTTTCTCTGATGAAACATTTTCAGGACATTGACGTTAGAGCAACAGAAACTGTTCGATTCAACAGAATGAACAAATGCGCTATTGCAACAGACAAAGAGATAACTAAAAAAGAACGCGGGGCATATGACTACAGATTTGATTTCCGTAATGAAATTTTAGCTGTCATGAGGAATGACAACAGTTGTGTAAGGCTTCTGTCTAATCATGAAACTATCGAACCAATATCAGAGGTGAAGCGATGGAGTAGAACAGAGAAGAAAGATATTCAAGTACCACAACCCAAACTGATATCAGAATCTAACAAATACTTGGTTGGAGTAGACAAGATGGATTGGAATGTTCAAAAATACAGAATCAGAATAAGGGAGGAAAATGGTATTTTTCTTTGCTTACTAATGCCATCGACGTAACACTGGTTAACGGCCACGCACTGTATCATATTTCAAATGATAAAATTCCATTGCTAGATTTTAGGAGGATGGTTGCTAGAAGATATCTTGCTTTATCTTAAGAACTCTCAGATGCAAAAAAGGGTGGAAGGAATTCTTTCACTAAAGCGTCAATTAATCGTGTACCTACTGTTATCAGAACATCTGGTAATCATTATATTGAACGGACCGAAAATGGTAAACAAAGAAAATGTGCAGTGTGCAAAACAAATGCAAGAAAACAATGTTGAAACTGTAATGTTGGATTACACGTAGACTTTTTTGAACGCTGGCATTAAAAGTAGATAGTATGAGCCATGATCCCCATTTGGGGATCGGACTTAAATTTAAAATTTCTGAAAAAAAATTGACGAATTTATGAGAAAAACATGTTTTTCTTATTATTCAGATGTAAATTAACAGAAATAAAATAAAAATTGATGAAATAAAAATTTGGCAGTTAATGGGTTAACCAAATCATTAATATTTTTTTAAGAATCTGTAAATAATAACTGAATTTCGCTTACTCGAATCGAAGCATCTACTGAAAAACATAGCACATGTATATTTACAAATGCAGTGAAATCTTTCATAATGATCATCTTTGGTAGTGGACAATATTTCTGAGATCAGAAATAAGCAATGGTGTTAAACATCACCATATCCCATTCGTTTTAAGCGAACATCTTCACAGAAAGCCGAACCATGTAGTCAGTTTCCGAAATTTCACTATAACATAAGAATAACTGAAGAAAATCTAATAATTAATTGCTTGAAATAATGATGCTATGTTTCAAGTATCTAACTTTGCTATTACCTAGCCTGCGAATTGAAAAGAAAAATGGCCGGTGTTTTTGATGGTCTGCAGATTCGGAATTTCCTTAAAGATGAATATTTCATCGAAACAAACTAAGTGTTTCATTTCCTTCTTCCTAAGAAGCAGAAATAACCTTCCTCACACTGAGGTTTAAAATGTCTGATCAGTTTGCTTTACGCACATTTAAATTTAGTATAAAATATTATGAAATATTTAAACTTAACTAATTACAATGGGAAACATTTTCTGCTGAGTTCGATTTTTGAGGTATTTTCGTTTTAAATAGGTATACTGGTTTGAAAACTGCAGTTGGTTTGTTCTACTACGTCAAGTTTTTTTCTACACCATATGTGAAGATGACCACTCGCGGATCGAGAGTAGATCATGGGAAGTACTGCTGCTCTTCTGTTGACTGAAATAAACCATCCGATCGGGCCAGGTGAATGTCGAGGACACCAGTGGCAGGCGCATAGTTACCCCTGACTATAGTGAAACATTGTGTTTCGCTATGATGTATTGAAGCGCACTTCAACATGGAATCTGAGTTCCTTTTTGTGTACAAGTTTAATAGTGTTTAGTGTTTATTTGTGTATGAGCTGAAAATTTTCCTTATGCCTGCCTCTGCTAGTTCGCTTCGTAAATGCTTAAACAGCCCTGATTCATTTTGCTATATTTGTGACAGTTTACCTTTCTCAGCAAAATGACAAATATCAGTACATTTATCAGGCAAGCCTGTAATGCCTATTTTAAAGTCAAAACTGGTGACCAAGATAAACCACGAGACCTCATAATGTATAAGCAGTGCGTCGAAGGATGTAGATGAATGGAACAGGTTTTAAATTCCCATTTTGCACCTAAGATTGTACCTAAGATTTTGCAAGAGTCTAAAGATCAAGTGATTGTCACATTTGTATAGTGAAAATTTCAGGATATAACAAGAAAAACAAATTTTTAGTTTACCATCAACTATGCGCCCAGGGCCCTACTCAGCTGAACTCGCAGTACCAGTTTTAAAAAAATTGCGCTCTTTGGAAATACAGATACGCGATTCCAGTGAATATCGAATTGACCTCAACAACGAATACTTTTAAACTGAAGATGGTTCTGTTCGTAAGGGATTTGATAAACATGAGCTAAATGATTTAGAACTGCGCAAAAATGATCCAGAGCTGTTAGCATCAAGACTGCACTAGAAAAATTTGCTTGAGAAAGGAGATAAGGTTTCTTACTTTCCATGAAGAGAAACCGCATTTCTGAAATACTCTCGAAATGATGATAGATTTGTGTACTGCAGTAATGTATATGGTTTAGTGGAATAATTTGGAATTTCAGCCTATAACAATGGAGATTGTTCATCCATAGCCGGAGCTTGAAGTGTGCCCTCCTTGACAAAAGATTTTTTCAGTATAGTTTCGGTAGACGTTTCACCTTGTTTGTGTGAAGAATAAGAAGATATAAAAAGACTTATTGATTTCGTGATATACCACATGCACCAATGGATCATCTGTGTTGAACTTAAAACTGTCTTTTTCCTTCTCAGTCAGCAACGCGGATATACCAAGTATCCCTGTTGTTTGTGTATGTGGAACAACAAAGCCCGTTTGAAGAATTGCGTTCAGTCGAATCAGCCGCGTAATCTGACCTGGAAACTGCTGATACAAGCATTCTACATTAGCCATCAACAGAAAGAACATTATATTTCCATCTTTGCTTAAAACTGAGTCTCATGAGGCAATTTGTTAAAGCTTTGCTAATTTAAAGGGACTGTTACAAGTATCTAACTTTGCCATTACCTAGCCTGTGAACTGAAAAGAAAAATGGCCGGTGTTTTTGATGGTCTGCAGATTCGGAATTTCCTTAAAGATAAATATTTCATCGAACTAATGACAGAATTTCAAAAGAATGCTTGGTTGCTATTCAAAAACATTGTCAAAGACTTTTTTGGAAATACACGAACACAGAGTTACAGCGAAATTTTCCAGTAACTTTTAGAGAGCTTCAAAATGCTTGGTTGCAACATAAGCACCAAATTACATTTTTAAATACCATCTTAATAACTTCTCGAAAAATCTTGAAGCAGACCATGAAGAGCAAGGTGAGAGATTCCAGCAAAATTTGAAGGTCATTGAGGCATGATACCAAGGTAGATGGGATGCATATATGATGGCTGACTGTTGTTGGAGCAGCAAGCGAGAATGTCCACATATTAAACCTTCCAAAAAGTCCAGAAACAAAAATGTTTACCTTAATATACATGTTTATCGTTTGGTAAAAACTTCACTATTTTTATGAAAACATTTAACTTTCAGTAATTATACTCGTATGTAGCCCTTGTGCAAATAAAAACTATTGATTGTGGAAAGCATATTTGGTAAGTTTTTCCTTTATTTTGCATTCTATGTATATTTTGTATAACTTCTGAGACAAAGAGAGGGTATCCTGTAGCTTGAAAAGGTGACGTGATAGACAAGACTGAGATTATTTTTGTATTCAGAGGCCAAAATTTGGTCAAAAACAAGTGGCAGATCTAAGAAAATGAAACTAATGTTCCCCAGTGTTATTCGAATTTCAATGCTTGAAATTTTATAAGGATATTACAAAAAAATTAAAAGATATATGAAGTGTCGGATTTCAAATACTGAATTTTCAAAGAAAACAAATCTTGATTTATAAAGATACCTTGACTTCTGAAAGAATCCAGAAAAGATGTCATGATTTGCGAAGAAACAACTTTATTAGTTTCAAAGAAAAAGGATTTTTTAAAGATTATGTTTCTAAGCGAAAAGTAAAAATCGTTTTCGAAAATTTATATATCTACATGCATTGTTTCAAATTTATAATAAATCTTTATCTGCAAGCAATTAATTATAATTTTTTGTCTTAAAAATTATTGTTGGAATTATTTTTAATTCTTAAAATTAATTGTAATTTAAGCAATTCTTTTGAAAATTCGTTTTTAAATGAAATTAAAATATTCACATATGATCCATTAAACTCTGCTTCGTAAATTATTATTCAAATCTGCGAAGCGTGTGAATATTATAATAGGCCGTATTAACTCGCTATCATTCATTAAGATAGCCTCACATGAAAATCAGCTTTGCATTTCTGACTGCATTTAACTTGATAAAAGCCTTAGGCATACGATTCTATCATATAAGAGTAAGTTTGACATATTGAAACCTCTGCAGGAAAGAGGATTAAATTCGCTGGGTATGTTATCGGAAGCAAAACTTATACATGAATATGTATTCTTCTCGGTATACAAGTTAAGATATAAAATAAAATAGACCTTAAGGTTTATATATTTTAAATGTCTGTTGGTATAAGATGTATTTCAATTTCACTGAGAACATCATTTTATATCTTGTTATCTTACAATCCATTACTGATATTCAACATCTCAAAATTTCTTACATTCTAGCCAATAAGGTAAGATTAAAACGTCTCAACAAAATTATCACCTAAAATTTCTATAAACAATATTATCAAAATTATGGAAAAAATCGCCAATTTTATGAAATACTCTTATTTTAGATTTTTCTGAAATACCAGTACTCCTAGTTACTCACATGTAAGAAATAAGGACGTTAAAGAAGAATGCCAAATATCAGAAACTGAATGGTAGACTAAATTATTTGGGGCAAATTTAAGGAGGTATGATTATTGCTAAATATGTCTATTTAGAAATTCAACAAACTGAATAGCCCAATTAAAATTATTTTATTGTTTACATATATTCTATAACTTGCAAAAATGCATAAATATTTTTCCTATATTCCCAACGTACAATATGTAGAACTTCAAAAAATCTAAAATATTCTAAAAATCTTTATGAATTAAATTCATGAAAATAGGAAAAATAATTTCTTTGAACTCTTGCAGCTTCAGACTAATCTAATGCTAAATAAAATAACTGCTAAATCCAAAAACCCCATAAATTCTAAAGAGCATTCATCTATTGACGGAAGCTGGGAATACATCCAAATATCAGAGACATTTATAATGAGAGAGAAGCAAACCGAAATGTCCTATTTCCCGCCAAAACATACATGGGAAAGAGGAAAAGAAAGGGTATGAAATTGGAGCAGAAACATAGTTTAAAAAGGACAAATGCTGGCAAATCCTCGAAAGGTTGAAAAAGACAAACTGTTCTTCTGGGAATAGTTCGTACACTTCTCGAAGCAGCTGCTAAAACCGTAAATTTTCCACCCTTCTATTTTTCGTTGCTATTTCCAACAGACACAGTTTGTGACGTCGCAAGCAGGTGCTTCTTTTAGTGCAAGATGTAATGTAGTATCTTTCAAGAAGGCTTTCAAAACACTTTCACTATATTTTTTCGTTGTCTATCGATTTGACTTTGTCGCCCTCTCTATTGGACTTGTTTTTCATTTCTTTCCTTGGAAACTTAATCTCTTTCAAAGACAGTTCCAGAAGATCTTAAAACAGAGTTCAAGTTAAATTACGGCACTGCAAGACAAAGTGCAAATCAACATAGACAGTTCTAAACTTTTCTCTCAACTAATTTTATTCGAATTCTGTAACATTTTCGGAAATTATTATTTAACTTTCTTACGAAAACTTTCTTTAACAGTTTGTAAAATATTCCCACATAATATGAACACATATATTTCGTAAAAGTATGTAATTCTAACACAAATTGTATTCGTGTGTAAACAGGAAATTTTTGCTAAAAATTCTGCTTTGTCATATTGGAGAGTCTGCAGTAAACCGTTGTTGTAATTATCAGAATTAATTCACTTCTTAAAACGTTTACATGATATACAAAGAGAAAGACTTGAAAGAGATCACTTCAAGAAAACATAACGTTAAGGCCAGCATAAAATCCTGAATATTAAATTTAGGCATAATAAGAATGCGAGCATATAGTAAATGAAATTCACAACTGTGAGGTCAAAGCTTACCTTATTTAAAATACAGGCACAAATAAGAACTTTATGTTTGCAAATGTTTTGCTTACTAAAGTGCTATACTATTAATAATAATGGCAGTTTAAATAATTCAATATTCAATTTAGATAAATCAACTCCCGGCTTTTTTGCTTGTTATTTCATGTTATAAATATATATAAGATTCAGAGAACCTAACATTCTAAGTTCAAAAATGAATTTTCAGTAACGTTTTCTCTTCTAGACCTAGACCTTCAAAGAACATATAAAAATCTACTAGTGTTGATAAGACAATGAATATTAATATTTTCCTTAAAATTTAATTTCTTAGCATATGCTACTATTAAACGTGCGTTAGAGTGTTTATCTTTTTTATCTTAAAAAAAACCTAGTTTCTATTAGAAGCATACGAGCAGGTGTCACTTCTGAAGCAAATAATACTCCACCTCTTTTCTACAATCAGATCCTGACTTATTAAACATTTATCTTCTTGTCTTATATCTAGTAATATTATAAAAACTTTACTATAAGTGGAATACTTAAACCTACAATAGTGACAAATGATTAAGAATTAAAATACGCATCCATAATGAGATATAAATTGCTGATTTTCCAAAACTGTGTGAAATGTGATTTTGTGAATCTTTCTTCAATGGCAATCAGACGCAGTACACATGTGAGATGTATTAAATATCTACAGTCGTTTATCAATGTTTAGAAGAATAATTATTTTTTAATGAAAACCAGTTAACTATTTAAGCATTAATAACTTTATATATCAAATTCGCTAACACAACCTTGTATTTGGCGTACATTCACTAAAAACACTCAATCGATTTCGAGGGCAGCTACAGGTCCCTCGTCATCAGGAGATTCTTGTATTTTGTTCTCCTGATGAGGAGGGACCTGTAGCTGCCCTCGAAATCGATTGAGTGTTTTTAGTGAATGTACCCAAATACAAGGTTGTGTTAGCGAATTTGATTGTCACATTGGCGTGTGTCTCTTCCATTGTAACTTTATGTATGTTTATAATTTCACATTTAGCTGTATAATGGTAAAAACTAGCTGTATAATGATAAAAGCGTCGACACAGATGCATCCTCATTGGTTTTTTGATCTCCACATGTATCATAGCTTGCTTTATCATTATTGGACATTAACGTTTTCTTAGAAGTTATAAGGTATATCTCCCACATTCTTAGCGTGCCTTCGTGGTGTAATGGTCAGCACACTGAGCCGGTATTTCAGAGGTCCGTGGTTCGATCCCCGGCGAAGGCAGTGCATATTTTTCATCGTTCCTGCTTCCAAAAAAAACCTAATGTCTCTACAGTGGCGCCCGAACTAAAAGGGTTGTGGATGATGACTCTCCACACCCAGGATTTGGCGACTAGGTCCCCTAAAACCCTAGTCGCCCTTTTTTAAGGGGAGTATATAAGGTATATCTCCCACATTCTTAGCGTGCCTTCGTGGTGTAATGGTCAGCACACTGAGCCGGTATTTCAGAGGTCCGTGGTTCGATCCCCGGCGAAGGAATTGCATATTTTTCATGTCTCCTGCTTGTAATTAACCTAATGTCTCTACAAAGTAACTAGAACCAATAAGTTATGTAGAAAACCCGCCATTTATGCATAGTTGTACGTACAAAAATTGAATCATTTGACAAAGTAATCACAGGAATGTTATAAACTCTCCAGTGAAACTATCTAAGGTGTCTTCCCAAATTATAACTGAGAGAAGTGGTATTAGCAAAGATGAGAAGATTAAAGAAAATCTCAAATTAAAAAAATCTGAAAGGTTTCAGATTTTAAATTACGTCCAAAGGATATAACATGACATATTTTTAACATTTTGTGTGTTACCTTTATTTATTATACGTATATCATGTTCTTGGTTCTTAAACCATAACATTCAGTTCAAGAGAAATATCGCAAAATAATTTTAAATTGAGCATATCTTTAGAATTTCCGGTACACAGTCTTACACGCTGGAGATAAAATTGTATTTTCTGTACAACGTTGCCATTGCTCACTTTGAAATCTTTGATTTTGTTAATCAAAAATTCCTTAAAGTTTTACAAAATATGAAATCGATAATAAAGCAAATTCCAAATTTCAGATTTGGGCTTCCAGATGCCCATATTCGCAGTAGGATTATGTCATTCAAAATTGGATGGCTCTAGGTACTGTCGTTTTATCACAATGCGAGAAACATACACACATTTATGCAGATTCTTCCTTTTTTAATTTCTTTGCTACAGGATGATAACATTTAGTGGCAACAATTTGAAAAGTGAACCGACGCAAAATCGCAAAACGAAAATAATAGTCCTTCAGGGGCAAAGCCCCTTTGGACTAAGAAACAATACAGGAGTTCCTAAAGCTTGACTTCCTGTGCAGTTTGGTGTATCCTGAAAAAAGTAAATGAAAACGTTATGTCTATTACCTTAGAAGTAACAGGGACTAAGACTCATTTAAACATGGCAGAGCAATTTTCTTTCTTCTTCATGTAAGAACACAGGCGAATCCGATAGTCTTCCTTTCACCAGGATAGAGCAACACCTATCTCCTTTCAACGACTACGGAACAGAGGTTTAACTCTCATCTTCTAGAACAGTGGCTTAGATGAAATGAACCTATTCCTTGGGTACTTTCGAGCCCAAAAGTCTTATCTGATTCAGTTTTGTCTTTCTGGAGTCATTTCAAACCGCATTTAAAGTAAAAAGACTCAGAATCCTCTCTTTTTAAAGGAAGGAATGAACGCATTAGATACAACCCTTTCTCCAGAAATTTCACTCGTTTATCCTTAAGATGTCAGCTGTAGTTTTAATAATCTACTCGCATCGTAATACTTCCTTGAATCATAGTTAGCTAACAATTAAAATATATATTAAGACCCTAAATGAAAAAATATTTCAAAGCCTGTAGTACACCGTTTATTATCAAATAGGCTGAAACTAATCTTTATTATTTTTCAGGTACTCTATATTCTGGTTGATAAATAACCAATATCAAGCAACAAAATGATGAAACTGTAATGATAAAAAGAAATAGAAATACTATGTAATTCAACACTGACGTAGAATATTTAAAACAACGCCTTTCTGCATTATCTCAGTCAGTAGTACGATAAAAAAATAGTCTACAAATATATTTTGCATGACTATGAGAGCTTATATCACAATTCTTTGGATCCTTTCAATGCTTTCATTCACAACAAAAATTTCCTAGTGATACAACTATAAGTTCGAAAGGGGGAAATAATAATTAGAAAGCACTGATAAATAGGGTATAATGGCGCAATACACATATTTGTTTTTTGAACAAAAATTGTTATACGAGTTGAAATACTGGCCAGCTTGAATATGCATTGTAGAGGAAATACGACACCTTTTAGAAAACGCTCTTGATTTAATAATGTAAAACGCGTAATAAAAAACAGTCTGCTTAATTCCCAGCTTTAACTATCATCTATATGCCCTAGCAGGTAGTGGAAAATTATTTGTTAAAACATAATTCAATTTTCACATCTCAGCTTTGTAAAAATTAAAAATCTGATGTGTACACCCCATGACTTACTTGTACGGAATATTAAATTATACGCATTTTGCATTTCATTTAAACTTACTGGATTGAATTAAATCTACTCGTCGTTAGCGCATAAACCACGATAGAATAAATACAATCTTTAAAATTCAATATATTTGTTTACCATAACGACACCCTGTCATTAGGTTCACTTAACAGCGTTACATCTCATTCATTTTATACCTCGATTTGGATCTTGGATCGTATCTCTATATATATCATCTGAAGAATTATCTAATCATTGCCACATGTTCTATTCAAATACTGATAAATCTGAAACCATGCATAAAAGAAATTTTAAAAAAACAGATTTTCCCAGACGATTCAGTATTTCTCATTCAATTAATTCAGTTCTCACTTCGCGACAAAGCAAAAATACATAAAAACTCAAAATATCTATAGTAAAAATTAAAAAGTAAATCTTAAGCACTTGTTTTCTCGAATAAATTCCAGAATGGGTTAATCATGATTTAATTCGCAATAAGAAAAGAAGGTGTTATCTTTGTTCTTGCGAAGCTTTGTTTCTCTAGTTTGCCTACAAATCCTCTATTCTGCTAACTTTCAAATGTAAACAAATATGGTTGCTTTTGTAAAAATAATTAGGCTTATTCGCATTTAAACAACTTTTAAATTGTTGATAATTCTACAAATTTTGCATGTAGATTCTATAAAGGAATAAAATTCTCAACCGGAAGATAAGAAGAACATAATTCAAGCATATGTAAAGCAAAAAATGAGCAATTTACCAACATATAAGATTAAAAGTTCTAAGCTGACTGAGCTGAGAAACAGAGTGGATTTATATACTTTTTGGTGCGGTCGATTGTAGTCAAAAAGGAGGTGCACATCTACATGTTATAGCAGTCCTATATACAAAATTTCAGCTTTTTGAATCTAATCTTTTTTGACTTATAAGAGATACATACATACATAGATACATACAATAATATGTATGTACGCACAGACGCCAAGAAAAAATCTCTTCAGACTCCAATTTAAATCAGGTTTATAATTTTTTAGGGGAAACAGATCCCTTTATTTTGCACGTACGTACAGATTTCACGCAAAAACATCGTTAAATTGCATTCGATAGCGGTCAAAATAGATATTTTCGTTGAAATATGATACCCGAAATTTTTCGCGATTAGAGTACTTCCTTTTTACTTCGTACAAGGAAGTAAAAATACTACATTACTGAATTTATTGACTACATAAAATCCTTAACAAAGAAAATATTTTATAAATATGGAACAGTTGAGTGATAACAATGATGCTTTCCAAATCTGAATAATAATGATTTGAGATTGGATAAGGCATTGTGCAAATAAGGTAGTTTTGAATTTGCTAAAATTGTAATTGGGTTCTTTCAAATAAAATGCTAAATAGATGTTGCAGTATGATGAATTCCTAATTTTAGTAAATTCTACCAACTATGAAAAAAGATAAAACCTTGCAAAATATTTATCTTTAAAACGTATAACATGCTGACATTATAGCGTTATGCTCTGAATATCTTCTGAACAAAAACTCAAAGAAAAGCTATATTTATTGTACCTAAAAAGCATGGAATAGATCAAGACACATCAGCTGAAGATAGCGTTGCATATATTCATCATTCGTGAAATCATTGTTTTCTATTATTGTATGTGTAAAACATTTCTATAGATTGCAATGGGTTTTGTCTTCGCTGAAATGCTATTTCATTTCTAAAACACAAAAACCTCCCTCCAATATGAGTGACTGTGCTTTGCTTCTCCTTTTTAATATTTTTTTTCATTTTTTCTTTAATCTTTTTTATTTTATGTTCTCAAATCCTTTAAACACTTAATGAGCTCTCAGGCACTCCAATTTATTCAGTCAACGGTTGGAACTACTTACCTTCACTTCGCTTTTAAGGCATAAAAATGCAATCATTGAGAACTTAACTACTTTTGACGCTATTAATTGCTTTTTGGTTTGTTTTTACTGTGTATTTTACGATTAGTGATTTACAGAGCATAATTTATGGTAACTAATGGAAGTTCCACTTTTTTTTCCTGTGCATTTTCTCAAGATTATGTTTATCTATTATTATTAACTTGAGAAACTTGAGATCATCACTGTATTTATATCATACAGTGCTTTTACAAATTACAATCCATTGAGTACTGTTATGTGTGTTGTAGAAGCCTACCTGTTTAAATATTATTACCGTTCTCCTTTCACTTACATGAAAGCCCATGACCTTCCGCCAGTTCCGTGTTTTAAAAAGCTACAGGTTTTAAGTAAAGCATCACTTCCGTTTGATAGTTTGTAAACAAAATTTGATTTGTTATTCCAACAAATAGAATGGTTGCGATACGAAACTTTGGATAAAATTTTATTAGGTGTAATTGGTAATATGTAAAATCTGGTCTGTCTAAATTGATATTAAAATAATCAAATGTTTGCCTTCTGAATCTTTTTATTAGCAATTAAATAACATATACTTTAACTGGTTTTTAATTAAATACAATTAAATGGTTCTGATATATTTAAAATAAAATATAAATTCTAATGTATTTAAAATAAACAATTACATACAATTAAATATTTTTGAAACATATTTAAGATAAATATAATAAATATTT
Source organism: Stegodyphus mimosarum (assembly GCA_000611955.2). Lineage (NCBI taxonomy): Eukaryota > Metazoa > Arthropoda > Arachnida > Araneae > Eresidae > Stegodyphus > Stegodyphus mimosarum. Next base: position 427,312 of record KK117727.1, read on the forward strand.
AAAATTAAAAAATAATAATGATATTTAAAATAAATACACTGAAATGAATATCTTAATTTTAGTTTCTCCTATGTTATTTCTATAATCTTAATAGATTTAAATTCATTTTGATGTACAGGTACAGTCGCAGTGCATTTCAGTAAACAATGCTCGTTAATTTTTGGAATTACAACTGAATAGTGACCGCCGTGCATTCCGGAATCAGTAAGAAGAAAATTTCGAATTTTGTTATTTGCTGTTGTAACTCCTTATCATCAAGAGTGAAAAAGAATAAAAAGTGTAACTTTTGGTAGCACGATTTCATTGCAAGAGTTTTGAAGTTTTACAAATGAAACGTTGTTATAAAAATCATTCTCTTCTACGCCTTGATAATATAAATAAATATCATGTCTAGGTAAATAAAAATAGTCTTAATATATTCTGCATTATTTTAGACAAATCTCTTATTATAATGATCCTCTACTTTTCCACGAATATCTGTTAAAAGTTTCACCTCTAGAACTACTTCCTATTTATCACATATAATCAAACTCTAACACGTTGTTCTCAACCGTGATTATATATGCATTTGGATTATATTATGATATATATTTTCACGAAAATTTGTTTCAGAACTTGAAGCAAAGTATCACTTCAGTTTATCAATTTTAGCCGAAATCTAAAATTACACTGGTGGATAATACCTGAGGAAGAATGACAGTAGCTGCGATAGCAAACACAAAATGGACCTCAGTAAAATGTGGAAATTAGAATAAATGCGGGCTAACCCGTCAGCACACGCGCACGGATAAAATCCACCCCACGTGTATTCTTAAATATAAGGGAAAGTCGAAAGTAGAAAATAAGGGAAAGTCGTACGTGACCTTTCTAGTACTTCTTGTAAGTTTCAAGGTCAAGGTTAAGAAGGGGTCGTTCAGATTAATTTTTCCTGTGTCCTTGGGTTTTGTGTTTTCACGTGAGGAATTTGAAGTGGGATTGCAGCAACCCCAAGCGTGTACTAACGTTTCACTTCTAGAGAGACATTCAATGAGATGACTGCGTACGAGCGAGAACAGCAACGACTGCGGGATCTCCTCGCTAGTACTGAAACTGACAGCAAAATTGAAGATTCCGATTCTGATGGCGATAATATTTCTGAAAGTGCTCACGAAACTGATTCTGACCAAGTATCTGCCGATTTGCATGATTTAGCAAGTATATTTTCTTTGACATCGGATGATTTTTATGTGGGAAAAGACGGAACAAAGTGGAGTAAAAAATTACCTCCAAAAAATGTTCGGACAGGGCCGCACAATATAGTGACACATTTACCTGCTGTCAAAAAAAACTTTAGAAATTTGAAAACGCCAGCTGAGTGCTTATAGCAAATTTTTGATGAAGAAATAATGGAAGATTTGGTGAAATCAACGAATATTTACATTTCATCAATAAGAAGCAAATTGTTTAGAGAACTTGATGCACCAGAGACAAACGTAGCTGAATTGAAGGCGTTGTTTGGCCTATTGTATTACGCTGGAGTGCTGAGAGCATGACATCTCAACGCAAAAGATTTGTGGTCTACTGACGGAAACGGAATAACTATTTAAATAACAATGTCTATCAACCGTGTTGTATTTAAATAACAATGTCTATCAACTTCCTGTTGAGGTGTATTAGGTTTGATGACATAAATTCACCAGCACAGCGAAAGATAAGCAATGCCACTCGCACATTTCTAATAGGTGCAAGTCTATCCTGTTTCTGAAAAATTTATCCAAAACATACAAAAAATATATTCTTCATCTGAATAATGTACTATAGAAGAAAATTTAGAGCCCTTTTGAGGAAGGTGTCAATTCAGACAATACGTAAAAAGTAAGCCGGCAAGATATAGAATAAAAATTTTTGATTTGTCCGATTCTTGTATATTTTACACACCCAACCTAGACATTTATGCAGGTCAGCAGCCTGTCGGACCATATAGACAATCAATGCGACACTGTACAAAGATCTACTGCACCCGTAAGTGGCACAGGGAGAAATATAACTATGGACAACTGGTATATGAGCATTCCTTTGGCCAATGAACTATTGAAAAAGCACAAATTGACATGTGTTGGAACCCTTCGAAAAGATAGCGTGAAATTCCACAAGAATTTCTGCCAAATAAAAACATGGCTCTATACTCGTTACTTTTTGGTTTTAGAGCTAAAGAATTAACTCTTACATCATATGTTCCTAAAAAGAGTAAATCGGTTCATGTTCTGTCATCGATGCATGATAGAATCAAATCCATCCACTGTCAAAAGAACAGCTCAGGTCCTAAATGATAACTTTTTACAACTCTACTAAAGTTGGTGTTGATGAGTTATAGGGAACTTACTCTGAGTCAAGAAAATGCTGCCGTTGGTCTCTAACGGTATTTTTCGACTAAGGAACATTTCAGGTATAAATGCTTTTATTCTTCATCGATCAATTAACGACCAAGTGAATATGAACCGATGAATTTTTCTCAAAGATTTAGCATTGGAGCTTGTGAAAGGACATCTCCTAAAAAGGGCTGCAAGTACTCAAAACTGGTGTAAAATGGTTGGTAGAAATAGGAGATGCAGCAGACCTTCAAGCTAAGAAATTCCAAAGAAGGACTTCAGGACGCTGCGATATGTGTCCCAGAAAAGACGATCGTATCTTGTACAAACTGCAATAAATTGGTTTTTAAAATACATGTTGTCACTTATGTGAGGATTGTTCAAAACGAGATAATTTGAATAATTAAACTGAGGAAAGAAGAAAAAAAGCTTATGTATAACTTATTTTTTTAATATTCGTATTTAGAATTTGTTCTTTGATATGAATAATTGTATGACATTATATTGAGTTTTAAGGGGAAAAAGCTAGTAAAGACGCTAGCTTTTCATATCCCTCCTTTCATATTCCTATTTCTAATTTATCAAACCACTCTTCGTACTAAGTACTGAAGTTTAAAAGATATGTATATATGAAAATTGATTACTTTAGATAAGCAGTACGGAAAAGTGTGTGTAATTTAAAGTACGATTAACTCGAATTAAAACTGGAAAAACAAGTTTCAACAGAATTTACATAGCTATAAGTCATTTATTTATACAGCCATTAAAAAAAGGAAATGCATTTATTTATACGTTGGGGAAAAACCTCCGAAATGCTGCGGTGAAATTTGTCCCGCGCGTGTGCTGAAGGGTTAAAGTAAGACATGTTGTGCTTGTGTAAATTTTGTATTGCTGAAGTTGTTCGTCACGTGATGTGCTGATAAAACAGATAAAGGATTTGACGCTTGAATGGCAAAAAGAAGCTCCACGGGGGATGTCGTATGTACTGTACGACGTCTGCAGAATATAGTTACAGAGTGCTATCGAGAAAAGGAACCCGCACAGCATAGATATTGGGGTAGCAAATCAGTTACTTGTTGCTACTAGCAAGCGAATCTCCCGAAAATCTTTAGTCAGACGTTTGCATAAAGGTTGATACGTCCGCTGTCCTACTGTGTGCATTCCATTGTCCGGATAGCAACGTATTTCCCGTTTGCAATGGTATCGCAAGCAGTGTAATTAGACTAAACAGGCTTGTGCTTGTATGCTATTCTTAGATGAGAATTAGTTCAGTCTGTTACCGGATTATAGACGCCAATTGAACTGGCGCGCGAGTGGTACTGCTTATCCTTCAGAAAATATCCAGGAAAGGACAAACATCTGACATGCAGTGTCATGGTATAGACCGACACTATGATCAGTAGCTGCACCGCCCTAAATGTGGTTGTACCTGGGATTACGACTAGGCAAAGATTCATTAGTGATGTTCTGCTGCCTAATGTTCGCATGTTCCGTGATGATCTAGCTGATAAATTTGTTTTCATTGATGACAACTCAACATGTCATCGAACAGTCGCTATCCAAGAGAGTCTAGAGAGTGAACATATTCAACGCCTCATATGGCCAGCACGTTCTTCAGATCTGAATCTCATTGAAAATGTTTGGGATGCCTTGAGAAGGAGACCTAGCTGACAATGCCCGCCAATAAACAAAGATACTCTTATCCGTGCAATGACAAAGGAATGGGTTAAAGTACTGCACAAGCTGTTGCATAATGTGGTGAAGTGAATTAAAACAATATATTAATTTTCATATATGGATGCACTTATATATAATTTCTGTGTGTTTGTATCTGCAGGAGCGTAAAGAAACCTCTTTGTTAAAAATAAACATCGTTAACCTTCGGTGCCAAAACGCATTTGGAAACCCGTCCCGTATTGAACAGAATCTGGCTATCACAAAAAATAGAATAATATTAGTTCTGCAGTTGCATTTAATATGCATACTATGTTTTAACTTAAAATATGTCTAATTAAAAATCAGGGAGCAAGTTCACTTACTAAGTTTCTTTAAAATAATTTTTAACATGAAAACACTTAAAAGCATATATATATATATATATATATATTTCATTTTTTTATTATTTGTTCTATTCACTATGCCAGTTCTACTTTAATAAAAAAATTAATGAGTTCTCAATGGAATATGGTATTTTACTTTGGAGATGAATCCTATTACAGCAGCTCAGATTTAAAAAAAAAAGTCTGTTTAATTTTTTCAATCCTAAACACCATACCCTAAGCACCCGTGGTTGTTATGTAATTTATATGTTCCTTTCATCTCCGCAGACAACCTAATATATTTAGTTTATGCTATGGAGCTTAAGGCATACCTCGCCAACCACAACTATCATACCAACTACTAGACAACAATGTTTAGTCCAGTCTCCACCATAAATACTTAAATAGTGATGCTGGGATTATGTGCTCCATCATAAGCATATTGAATGTTATATGGGTAGACATTAAAGGTTTCTAGGATAGAATGTATAACAGATAGCAGCTTCAACATTCTGAATGGGAATAATGTCCGCCAGCGGATAGAGTCAAAACACATTAACCCCGTGTTGTTTATAAATTATAATATCATGTTCAAATTAAAACTTATATATTACCTGTAATATTTTACCAGTGAATAACACCGTCTTGAATATATGAGCAAAGCAATTCTTGACATTTGCTTGAATTTTTAAGACGTTAATCCTTCCTGTTGCTTAAATTTTAAAAATAACATGTATTTATTTTTTGTGTTCCTGATACATCATCAAGTTCAACACCAAAATTTTCACTTGCCATTAAAAGACCAATAGATGAGTTAGTGCACATGAAAATCTTTTTTGTGCAATGGAATGATTTAATGATGAATGTAAGCCTTCAACTCAATCGATTCAAATCAAAATGTAAAATACTTCCAGGAATATAATATTGATAAAGTTAATTCTCTCTCCACAATCTCCTTCCCTAGACTAGAAGTTTTCAAAATGTAGCCCACGACCTATAGTGGGTTGGGTGAGAACGCTCGTTGGATCGTGAAAATGTTTGAGCACTTTTATTGTTTATTGTGTTATTATACATATTGACCGTTATTACGAATTTACTCATGATTACCAATATATTGCTAGTAATTATATGCCTATCTTTATTTAATATTACTTTTTTATCATACTAATTTTTTTAGGAATTTACTTTCTTTCACAGGAACTTTATGCACGTGGATTACGATTAATTGCAAATGTACAAATGTGAATCACCAACATAAAATGCTTGAGATACTGCTGCTTTAGACGACTAGATCTGAAACTGAACCAGTAGTACTGAAAGCATAAATACGCAACGACAATTATAATTATAACAGCTTTCTCTTAGATAACTACTTTCTAACAAGAGCGAGACTATCAAATTTGCACTGCTGCCACTACCAAAATGTCTGTTTTCACTATCAACCTAATTTACTTTGCATGCTACTCCAATCAAAGTGTTACATATGCTGTCCTTATTATAGTAGCGAAATTACTTCCACGAGAAAAATGCAGTCAATCACTAGTTCAATACACAATGTTTCTTCATTTATTTAATTGAATAAGGTATAGCATACAAGTGCTATCTACTCAGCATCATGCAATATATCACGCAGGTTTGCTTTAAGTTTATCCAATTTTTCAATGTTTTAACTTTTTCCTGAATAATAAATCAATGTTGAAATGTCTCCGAAAGCAACTCATTTTAATCTCTTATGTTATTACAACTGGTCGCATTGATTTCGAAGCTAACATTTCAATGCATCTACGCATAAACTTATTTACTTAATATCGTAAGTCGTACATCGTTAGCAATAAATCTTAAATGAAAATTGTTGCTAATTGGAAAACAAAGTTTATAGCATGAAGTTTTATTTAACTTTGTTTTTGCGGTACAGGAAAGATGTCTTTTCCGTATATTAAAATAATATTTAAATATTTAACAGTATTTAAAAAAATTATTACAGTAATCTGTCTTTTATCTACTCATTTATTTTTTTTTAATTAGAATATTCGCTACCATCCTTTCAAACAATTCATAATTTTGTTTAATAATAAACATGATTCAGTAATTTACTTTAGGAAATTAAACTATTCTAGAAAAACGAAAAGTATATTTTTCAAATCGGTATGATGATAGCGACATCATTTATAGTCGCGTTTTTCAAGGCACCCCTTAAATAGAAGACAAGAATTGTCAGGAACCATAAGTGGTTATCTTAGAGATGATTCTCTTTACTGTCAATACCGTAATAATGCTACCTGTGGGTGAAACATAAGTTGCTTAAGAGTAGATACAACTAAAATGAAATCAAAGCGTTGGCTCGAGAAACTTCCATACATGTCATTCAGCATTCAGAATTTTTGTCTTCTGTAAATATATGTAGCCAAAGTTATTGACTGGCTGTAAATATAGAGTATATCCCTAAAGAAATACCATTAATTCTCGTTAGTTTTCTTATCATGTCGATTTATTATCAGCGGGTCCAAATATATTTAATATTCTTCAAAATAGGATCCTTGAGCATCAGTACAGGAATTTCAGCGTTGCTGCTACTGTTCGTAGCAAGTTCTTGAAATGGGAAGGCATGCAGGTATGGATCGCAGCTGTTTGGATCTTTGCAGTTGTTCCAAAACAGCAGTTTCTCAGGCAAACCACAAGCTTTGAGAACAAAAGAAATCCTACTGGGAACCAAATCGTGACATAGCAAGACTGTCTGTAGCGCCTACCCACTTTGACACACAATTTTATTGCTCGCCGCTGCTCCAAATTGCATTGTATGTTTCAAGCCCACACGACTGCTTCTCAAATAAGTAGCAATCCGAAGGCTATAATTCCGTGCAAACAACTGATTTGAGTCTGCATGTATACTTGGCATTTCCTATGAACCACTTTTCTATACAGATCCATCTCTGATCCTGTCGACTGGCCCGCTAACACTTGCCTCATTGCTTTGGGGAGAGACACAGTGTATGTTCGTAACTCCAAATCTGTGAGGACAAAATAGGCAAGGCATGAACGAAATCCTAGGTGAAGGACTTTCAAAAGAAATTTAAATCTTACTGACATAATACAGCAGTCATATCTTTCGACCATTTATAGGAAAGTAAACAGAGTGTTTCATTAAGGACTTTCAAAAGAAAGTTAAATCTTACTGACATAATACAACAGTCATATCCTTCGACCATTTATGGGAAAGTAAATAGAGTGTTTCATAAGAAGAGGGTTTGTCTTCCGTCTTAAATTTCCTCAATGCTTACAATTAAGATACCTTATTTGAAACACCAAAGATTATTATTAGTCCAAAGGGGCAATTTGTCCAGAAGAGCTATTCATTTCGTTTCCGCGTTTTGCATTGATTAACTTTTCAAATTGTTGCCACCAAATATTATCGCCCTGTATTATATTTAAAGAAATTAAATAGTGAAGAATATAAATATATATATGTTTCTCGCATTGTGATAAAACAGCGGTACCTAGAGCCATCAAATTTTGAATATTGAACGTTTCCACACGAATGGGCATCTGGAAGCCAAAATTTGAAATTTGGAATTTGTTTTATTATCGATTTGATATTTTGTAATACTTCAACGAATTTTTGATTAACAAATTCAAGGATTTGAAAGCGAGTAAGGCTATATTGTAAAAAAAAAAAAAAAAATTCAGCGCGACGTGAAACTGCGTATCGGAAATTCTAAAGACGATATTTTCATTTAAATATTTTGTGATATTGCTGTTGAATTGAATTTTATGGTTTAAGTGCGAAGAACATGATATTTAATAAATAAAGGTAAAACGGAAAATTTTCAGATTTTTCTTTTTTTCCTTTTCTCTTTTTTTTGTTTAATTTAAATTGAGCAGATGCAAAGTTTCGTATGTACATATATCTCTATATATTATGTAATCTCTTTTTTTTTCAAACTTTAATACTATGTTCATATAAAAACAATATGCTATCATTATTAGGTATAGCAGCATCGCAAACTAATGGTAAAGTTTACTTGTATAGCATACTAGATGAATATATGTATAACCTTAATTTTGCAACAAAAGTAATAATGAAATATCTACAAAATACATATATTATTCAAAGTTTGAAATGCCAGATGTTCTACGAGTATGATCCATTTCATGGTGCATCAATATTTGGAAGAACGCATTTTATGATTTATTCTAGAAGATATGTTTCATTGTTTCAGTGCGGAGAAATATTGAAATATTTATCATCATATTGGGTGGTTTTTACACATGAATGGAAGAATGCTGCTGGAATATCCTGATACGTCTGCCAAAGCGAAAGGAAAGTATGCCATATATGTCATACAAGATATCGGTATCTGCTTTCAAGAGAAAGTATCTTTGAAATTTTGAGATCAGGTCTGCATAGTATGTTTCTTTTTTCTTTTGCCTTTTCTTTTCTCCTTTTCTTAACGAACAAAACATTCTTT
>KK117727.1:436180-452537 GCA_000611955.2 Stegodyphus mimosarum
CAAATAAGTTATGACATATAAAATATATGCAAGACATATATATACGTGCAAGACATTCTAAACATTTTACGTTTAAATTTTAAAATTTGTAAAATGTTTAAATTAATTGTGATGATGTAGTTCAAATACTGTACATATTGCAAAATAAAAAAAAATTACAAAGTAACAAACATAAGATATTTTATGACATTCTAATATTTTACTTGATTTTAATGTCGTTAGTTAAATATAGATAATTATGTATTTAATACTCAGTATTTCTCTCATTATGAAAGAATACGTATAAAAAATAATAATATTGTTACGAATTTCACATTTAGTTAGACATTTTTTAGTAGAATTATAACTTAAATTGTTTTATTTCCCCGTGCAATGCAACGCGTGACAAATTTTAAGAGAAAGCTCGCCAGAAAAGTAAAAATACAAGAGCACGAGCATTTAACATTGAATAAAAGTTTATCTCTGTAATTGATATTTAAATTGAATAAATGTAATTGACTACCATGTTAGCTGTAATCGTAATTCTACTCTTTTTGCTTTCGAGAAATTGCTAGAACTATCTCGCGCGGCTGATTTAAAAAGCTTTAAAAAGCCGGAGAGAAACATCTCAGCTCAGTAATTGTATAGTGAGTTGTTGTTTACTTAGCTGCTGTAATTTTGTTGATTAGATTGGCTTTCTCTGCGCTTTGGATTGCGTTCTAGTTAACGTTTTAGTAGTTTAAAATAGAGCTACTAATTATACTGCATGATATTGGGATATTGTACAAATATCTTTGAGGAAAAATTCAAAGATTTACACCAAGTACCAATCTTTTATTACGAGGTTTTTTCTCTCTGTCGATCTATCCCCCTATCTCTCTACCAATGTATCTCTATTCTTTCTCTCTATATATAAGGTATTTTCCCCGTCTTTTTAGCATGCCTTGCTGGTGTAATGGTCAGCACACTCGGCGTGTATTCGAGAGGTCCGAAGTTCGAGTCCCAGAGAGGGCATTGTTCATTTTTCATGTCTCTTAACATTCGAAATAACCTAATGTCTTTACAAAGTTAAGCGTTAGTTTAACATACCCAATAACAGAATTTATAGCATAAAGAATAATTTTGCTTATACAAAATTTACATATTTATAATATATTATGAAGTACATGATTCCGTAGTTAAAATATAAAAATAATAATAATAACCAAAAGATTTAAAACAGTTAATAAATTTTATTCTGATGTCGAATTATGCGCTGTAAGCTGCAATAACTATTGATAATTTTGATAAATTAAATAAATAAATACTTAACTTTAATATATATTCAACCTGGAGTATGCACTTGGTAAAAATAAATCACTGTGAAAAAATATAAAATATAAAATAAACTTGTTCAACACTATAAATCATCAGCTGCATAAATGCAACAAAATGCAAAAAATACAAATATAAAAACTTTGGTATATCGTATTCAGGTAGTTAGTTTAACGAATGAAGTAAATGGAATAACCTCTTTTTGAACTGATAATGACTCAAATTTTCTAGATTTTTAAGCTTTAACTAAAAAAAAATTACGTTTTCATCAGTCAGGCTGGTATAAAAAGGCATTTTGCATAAATAAAAAAAAAGTTACAATGCAAATAATTGCAAAAAGGGCATCAAAACTTTCCATACGATTTAAATAGGAAATTGCAAATTATGTCGAGCAGGAAATTCTTTAAAAAAATACACATACCACACACAAATGTCGCAATCTGCATTTAGTTCGCGCAATTTAAAAATTATTTAAAATTATTATACATTCAAAGTCAGCGACTTATTTTTTGTTACTCAAGCTTTGGTTAAAAACAAAAGTAAGATTGTAACTGCGATAACAGGTGAGACTGCAAAAAATATTACAAGCTTAAAAAAACGGAAAAAATCTGAAAGATTTCAGATTTTATATTACGTTCAAAGGGGCTTTTTGTTTTTATTTATGTACGCATACACATTTCAAGAACATTTCGGCTAGGTTCCTTTAGACAAAATATTTAAATACAGCAGATCTTAAAAATGTTTCATAGGCAGTCTCGTGAGTTGGATATATTTTTTTCCGTATCATTTTGCCATTGCTAGCCTTAAAATCGTTGAGTACTTTAATCGAAAATTTGTTAAAGTTTTACAAAATATGAAATGCACAATAAAGCAAATTCGAAATTCCCAGTTCGGGCTTCCAGGTGTCCTTATTCGGGTGGAAGACTACCTTATTCAAAATCTGATGACTCTATGTACCGTTGTTTTTCTTACTATGCGAGAAATATACATATATACATTCATGCAGATTCTTCATCATATAATTTCTTTAATAGAGGGCGATAATATTTGGTGGCAACAATTAAAAAAGTGATACGCTCTTTATAGTGACCCGAAGCAAAAAGCCGTTTCGAGAATAATAGTCATTTGGGGCTAACGCTTCTTTGGACTAAAAGGACAAAAATATGCTTATATGCTTACATAAACGAAAGGAAATAAAAATAAGTTCAGAGTCTTACTTTAAACCACTACAGACGCATTCAATTGATCAATATGTAGGCTTATAAGTAATGATTTAATGTTAATGTTACAAGTAATGTTTGTTCGAAAGTAGTTTAGTTTTATGTGTGCGCTCAGGTGAAAATAACATCATTATTATCACATAAAAAATTATTCGAGTCAGATCACTGGGGGATCGAAAACAAGGGCTGAACGCTGTACAGTACAGAGCTACATTGTATGGGAATTTTATATTCGAAGTATTATTCGATTTGTTACAGAACTGGATTCTTAGTAGTTTTACATAATAAGATAATTTATGCCACATTACTAAATATCATAGCCGGATAAAGGGGGTCATGCCACTCAGTCATCAGGGGTACATCATGATTCAATGCTCATACATATATTATAAAACTTTCTGGCCCGTGTTAAGTTCACAATATTCATCTAAGAGTTTCACTCTACACTGGTGTGCAAAATTTAAGGACGAGACGGTTTTTTCATATAACTTTGTACAAAAGCTTTCCAAATCAACACATTTAATACCGTAAGATCCCCAATACGTAAGGACATGAGTAATGTAAGCAACACTTACTAAAAGAGAAATCAGATGGATAAAAAGAAGCTTTACTGAAAAAGTAGCATGGAGCGCAATGCGACTGAAGGCCGAAACATCCCTGTGATGGGTGTCCAACAAGAAAAATCCGGTCTTTAATAGGGGATATGATCTCCCCTGACTGCTAGGCAGGTTTCAGATCATTTGTGCATGCTGGATATGTGGCTGTTAATGAGCTGTTGAGACACTGCTGCTCGTTCCTCTTGTAGCACCAATCGCAGTTTAGGAATCGTTACTGGCGATAAGTTACATGCTGCCACGGGTCTCCCTAGTAAGTTCCGTACATGCTTGACGGGATTTAGATCCAGAGACCTTGCCGACCAATCCATGTGTTCAATATCTTCACTCTCCAACAGCTCTTCGACAGTAACTGTGCGATGAGGTGGAGCGTTGTCGTCCATGAAGAGGAACTGAGGACCCATAGCCCTTGTGAAAAGACGCATGTAAGGAAGAAGAACCTCGTTACAATAGCAGTCCCAAGTGACGAACCTCCTTGGGAGATATGAAGGTTGGTCCGGCTACCAAGCATTATGTCTGCTCGAACGAGAACTCCGCGACCTCCAAAACAGTCCCTTTTGATGATGTTGAAGGGGTTATTGCGTGTTCCCCGCTCTGTCCAGATGTGTATGTGTCTAGAATCGCAACTCAGACTAAATCTGCTCTCATCTGTAAAGAGTACTCGTCCCCATTCATTGTCTCTCCAATTCCGGTGTTCCCGGCACCACAGAGAACGCCTTCTCCGATGGGCAGGCGTTAGAGGTACACACCGTACAGGGCGTCGTGCAAACAGACCACCACCGTGCAGTCTTCTGGCCACGGTAAAACGCGATATCGGTCGTCCAGTCGCCTGTGTCGTGTGTCTAGCGATTTCTCCCGCTGTCTGCCGCCTGTTTCTTCTGGCCTGTAAGGCAATATACCGGTCATCTGCGGGTGTGGTTCCTCGTGGACGACCACTACTAAACCCCCGGATAGCTGTTCCTGTAGTTTGAAATTGTCTCCAAAGTCGTGAAACGATGCTGTGAGCAATTCCGAACTCTGCAGCCACACTTGTCACACTGCGGCCTTCCTCCAACTTCCCAATGATTCGACCTCGGGTAAAAGCATCCAGATGTCGTCTAACAGATTGATTATTCGCCATTTCTCGCTGAGGCAGCAACTCGGTGTGATTTTAACTGCTATACGGCGTGCAATCTCTTTGCCAGAAATACTGATCTTACACCGACAACATGCTTTATACTACTCAAATACTCCCCCATTACGTCTACCTGCATATCTGCGCATGTGCTACCGTACATCACCTTACTTAATCTCCTGATTGGTCTTAATGTCCGCTCTGCCTCTTCGTTCAGCTGATATGCTAATTTTTCGACTTCGTCCTTAATTTTTGCACACCAGTGTATATATGTATTCTCCTCGGTCGTATGATTAGCTTTTGACAGAAATAAAATAAAATCACGATATCCTGAAAAATCCAAATTTCTCTTCACAAGTCTTAAAAGAAGTCTTAAAAAATATCAGTGTGATAGTAAGTGAAAAATTAAATCACTGAAGATAAGTATAGAACCTGTGATCTGTAAACTGGTAATTACATAAGAGTAATTTTTGATCATGGTATAGAAAAATAAGATTCTGGCAGTGTACACTATTGTAAAATGCTTTGATTAAAGAGAGATCGAAAACAATGATTTGCAAACTTAAAAAGCTCCTGTGTAAACTGTGAAACGTATTGAAGTATAAAAGTACCAACAACCTATCTTGACTGTTATAAAAAACAAAAGTTGCTGTTTAAAAGCTATTAATGTAAAATAAATATTTTCAGAGAAACAATATGTGAACTCTTATTGATCACCAATACCTGAAATATGTAAAACAGATGAGAAACATGGTCTTCGCGTGACAATAATGAAATATATTATTTCTGCTTAAAATATTCTGCTGAGTTCAAGCCTATACCCCTGTTGTGATTTTCAAACATATTTTGTAGAGCAAACATCGATATTCATAGCGTACAATTAGATAAAATTAAAAGGAAATTATGACTGTTTGTGTATGAGGGAAAACCAGGTAATAACTTAAGTACGCAGAAATATTCAATACATATTTGAAAATATATTTTCGAATTGCGAATTCTCCTATTCGGTAATACCTTTGTTGCGTAAATGCATTAATGAATGACTTAATTTTTAGTTAAGCTTTTAAGTATATCAAAACATGTGAATTAGAATGTGTACTGAAACTACTTTGAAGTGTGCTATAAGATTAGAAGTGTGTTAATTATGAAGTTTGTATTTCAACTTAGTAGCGATCATCAAATTTAGCTTTCTTTCTTTTTTTTATCTATTGCGCCGTTTTGAAATTCATTCTTATTGAACTGTAGTTGTAATAAAGCATAATCCACATACAGCTATGTTAAAAATAACTGCTGAACTCCTTGAAGTTGTCTGTAAAAACGCGCCAATGTTTTGGAATGCAATGTGTTAGAACACCTTGATTCGAAAGGCCCCTGCCATTTTTGGAAAATTCTAGTCGCCTGTCCTTAGATAATAAAGGATACTCATACAGACAAACACATAAACAAAGTTCCCCATTACGGCGAACTTTTTTTCTATTTCATAGTAATGTGGATCATTTTGAGTTAGTCTCTATTCCCTCAGTTCAGAATGCTTCTTCAGAGATTCAGATGCTTCATGACAATTATTTTATTTAAAACGCTGAGTACTTAAAGAAGCTTATTTGGAAAAGAAAATTACTTTTGCTTCTTACCTTGTAGGGCATTATATACGAGCTATTCATCATATGTTAGTAACCAGAGGAAATAAATGCAAATTTTAGTCACGTCGGCAGCAGAAAACTTGAATCAATCTACTAGTTCTTCAGATTCTTCAGTCTTTGCGTTCTGTGTTTTAAACATTTTTACTTTGCCCATTGCTAAAAATATTTTATAAAAATTCTGCACTCAGGATGAAGAATCAAATGATTAACTTACCCTATGAAATGATATGGAATGGATCATAAATAACAAGACTGTAAATAATTTTTTAAATAACAAGAAGTTGAACTCTCTTTATTAGCTCACTAACGGGTTTCGAAATTTCTTACACAGTGTACTCCCAACTTACATACATACTGGGATGTTTAAATATTTCCTTCATAAGAAGTTAAATTACCGTGCCTTCTGGAAAGAGAAACTATACTTTCCAGGATCTGCAAGTTTTTTCCTCTACAACACATTCCATCTTCATGCCAACCATATCTATAACCCTCTTGGCCATGACTAGAAAATAATTTGTTTCTTCTCTCCTAAGCAGCCTAAAGTTACTAAAGTTAACATAGATCATCCACAGAAGTATTGCTTATATATTATAGTATAATATACAAAAACGCTCTTCAGTTAAATAGTACCCTTCATCTATAACAACAGTGTTGAAGAGGCTTCTAGAATTTTATTAGTTTGTACATGTTAGTTTCAGTTCAAAAAGGTGTAATGCAATTTTAATTAAGTTATATACAGTTATTTATGTTATTGTTTGCTTCCCATAAGCATTCTACTACTAACTGCAACCTATAGGTTGAGAAATTATTAGATAAATCCTAGACCATGTAAGTTTCCTCCATTTTCAACTCTTACTCTTCGACCGTCTCAGGAATTTTCTTTTACGAATACCGCGATACAGTTACTGCCTTTATTCTGATATATTACGTAACCGTAACTCTTACGTGAATTATAAAACAAGAAAATCATTACATTTTATTGCAATTTTTATTTTACAGTTATCACCTTGAACTTAAGTCGCATTATCAAGGTATGCCTGTGTGATGAATTGTCACATTCCCCAAAAATGTTTTCATGGCTCAGCAGTAGCACATGCAATTAGTAAACGGAAGGTCTATGATTCAAAGCCTGATGATAGATAGCATAATTGCTTGCTCACTTTTCCAATCCGCAAAAAACTATGTATTGACCTCTTACAGTGGCGCCTGAACTAGTGGGCGACTACCTGTAATTGACCAAATAGGTTTCGTACCTCTTATTAATCACACTTAAAGTTGGAGAAGTATAATGAAGTTTCGCATTCTTCTGTATGCATTCTTGTAAAGTAAGTAGTAGTACATCTGTAGAGGCATTAAATATTTTTTTAAAGCAGGAGACCATTACACCACAAAGGCATGCTAAGAAGGCCATAGAAATACCTTATACATCCAGCTGAAACCAGAAGATCCGCGATTCGTATCTCGGCGCGAGCATAGTTGCTGCTTTCTCACATTTCTCTTTCTGAACAACCTCACGTCACCACACCTTTATTATCCATAATACAAGTGCAATGCTGATAATGCCTGCTGATAACATTTTGCTTTAAAACATGTATAGAGAATAATGTAATAATTAAAGTATTATGACACGGAATAGTATTATAAGGGAAACTGTATAAGCTGCTCATGGACATCCACACAAACACTTATTTGAAAATAATTTCTTGATGGGTAATAAAAGCTTCTTTAAAAAAAAGTATCACATTAAGTATATTTTTCCAAAATATCATCATGATACGCAATATTTTAAATAAAATGTATATAAAGTAAATTTGCTGAAAACGTTACCGATGCTTCCAGTGTTTAAGAGGTAAAGTTTCTAGTTTAGTATGCAAATCCCCCACAGTTCTTCGAGGCAAGTCTATGGAGAAAGAACAAAAAACTTTGTGAATGGAATCTTCGAACTAAAAAGCGCCTTCTTGTTATTACATAGACCGAGAAGCATCAATAAGCATCAATGCGATTTTCCAAACGAAGCGGTAGATATAAATCGGCTTTCTTCCACTCACCCGATACTCTGCACCAAGCTCATTTCAAATTTAAATAAGGGGCACGTTTTAGATATTCCGTGCCAGGTACCACATCGTGCTCCAGGTTATTTACTTTTATTTCAAGACACTTTTTATGCATCACCATTTTATGGGATTGTATTCGGAGTATTGCGTGCTCAAAGCAGCGAAGAGATTCCACTTATATGAAATGTTTCACTCTTGCACGGCAGAGATAAGTAAGAAGACATTGAAAGAAACTTTTAAACATTTCACGTTTTATCGCTAAAACATATGAAAAACTCAGTAACACACACCAAAACTTTGTCTGAAGAGCACTTCCGCGTGTCTATTGCTATTAAATTATTATAAAAATATTGCCTTCTCTTGCGATTGCAATTGTGTGTATTGCGTGTTTAAAGAGGCGAAGAAATTCTCTTTTGAGAGAGAAATGTTATTTCCACGCGATATCGTGGTGCAAAAGGGTATTAAAGAATTTAAGAATTTTGAGCACTTATTGCAAAAGTATCGCAAGATTTTAGTTACGAAAAAACTTTTGTGATTTCTTTTTTGTTTGAGCATCTACTCCTTTTAATTTTTGAAAAAATGTGTTTTTCAAGCAGGGAAACGAAGTTTTGTTAGAACAAGGTTAACGTAAATTATGTACCAGATAACAGCCATTAATTATATCGCCCGTATACCAGTAAAAATTATATACCTTCATGGTTTTTTAGATAGTTTAAAGTAGTTTTGATATATAAAATGATAGTTTTAATAAATATTATGTGGCAATGAGAAACCGTATTTTTAACTTTTGGGCAATTGCAATTGCAATTATGGATTTTTCTTCATTTTATTTTTATGCAACCTGGAAGAGATCTAAATATATGAAAGTCTTTAAACTTCAAGTTAATCTAAACAGCATCTATATTCATTTATAACACAGAATTTAAAGTATTTGCCTAAAACCCAAATTCTTAGTAATTTGTTGTAAACGCAATCTCTTTGAGAAACAGACCGAAGCAAGATTGAATAATACGCTTAAATTTCGGTTTTGCTAATGCTGAAATATTCTTTCAAACATTAAATAATGATGTTTGATCTCTTGTACAACATTCTGAATCTGAAACATGGCTAGTATCGACCACAAAGAAGTACTGACTGTAAACCCTGGATTCATATGTTCTGCAACTGTACAGGTTAGCAGCATAAGGTGTTCATGGTCTCAGTCGATGTGATTTAAGTACTATAAGGTATTTCTCCCGCTTTCTTGGCATGCCTTCGTATTATAGTGATCAGCACGCGCGGCGCTTAGTCGAGAGGTTCTATGTTCGAGTCCTGCCGAGGGCATTGCTCATTTCTTCACTTTCCTGCATAAAAATATACTAATCACTCTTCGTGGTGCCCGAACTAAAAATGGCGGATGATGATTCTCCACCACTGGTATTTGGCGATTGGGTCCCCTAATCCCCAGTTGCCCTTTGAAAGGGGAGTATATAAGTTATTTCTCCCGCCTTGTTAGCATTCCTTCTTGGTGTAATGGTCAGCACGCTCGGCGCGTATTCAAGAAGTCCATGGTTCGAGTTCCGGCGAAGGTGTTGCTCATTTTTCACGTCTCCTGCTTAGAAATAAAATCTTAATGTCCCTACAATACGATCAATTTTTTTTAAAGTAGTCCGTGGAAAGTATTTATGCTTACATGTTTTTGTCTGCTTTATTATAACCAAATATAAATCAGTAATCTAAATTATAAAAATTACAAATAACCGAAATCCAAGCTTCATGAAGCTTGAAAACAAGAGTTGCAGCAATTAGTTCCCTTAAAGTTATTGAATTTCATAAAAAAATGTAAGTAAAATGTAAACGAAATAGCATGTTGATCTGGTTACTGCCTTTACAACTGTCGGGTAAGAAACGACATATATTATGTAACATGAATCCTCAGCCACCGTGGTGTTTTTCGAAATGGGCTGTCAGACGGCCTGACCAAGACGGGTTCAGTCTTAAGTCAATTGTTAATTTTCATGATATAAGAGACTTATTACGTCCAACATCAATATATATTAGCCACAGAATTAACTAGGTAAAAGATTCCTTGAGTCACTGAGGATTCTCCATATCCTACCTAGACTTTTGGACGAGGCGAATATTCTTCTTAGAATTGAGCATGGCTACTTGCAAAAACGTTGCTTAGTGCAATTGGCCTTGGCTGTCTGCAAAACTATCTTCATAGTATGGTTCTAGCGGATTCGCTAGTGTGTCCAATATGTAGCTTGAATGATAGGTTTACCTACATATTTTCTCTAACCATCATGATATTGCACACAGGCTATCTTGCAAAGATATAAAAATTTTGCTTTTTTAAAAAAATTACTGGGATGTCTGATAGAGATTCATGGATGAAAATTCGAGGTCCGGGGTAGAATTTAGAAGACAAATTCTAGAACAATATTACAAGAGCCAGGAGAGTATTGTCACGGCACGTTAAAGGAAAAAGGCTTTAGCAGAGCTAAATAAGTTTATAATCAATATTTTGTGCTAAAAAACTGTACACAAGAGAAAGCGACAACTGGAATGTGCTTGAGACCATCTTCGCCTTCTAAACTTAGAGCTAATGAGGAATAGCAAAAGGTAAGCCATCGTATTTAGAGATAGTGATAAACTTTATCAGTACGAATATCAGCTTAAGTTAGCAGGTAAAGATCAAAAGTTCAAGTTAGGCAATGCATAGTAGTTGTCGAAATGCCCGTAAAACAGTTTGTGCAGCAAATTAAATTCTTTTTTTAATCTGTCAAGAAGGTAAACCATTTCAATATCAAGAAATTATTCTCCATATAACAGTAAAGGAAATGCAGCTTGACGTAGCTAGCTATGTTGATGGTTAAGCAGGAGTAGTTAAGATAGGATATTTAGAGATATATAAATTAATTTGTAAGATAGAGATTTATTCCACTTTACAGGAGTACATTTAATAACAACTCGTATAAGCAGCCACTGTTCAATACCTGAAACTATACGCGTCGACATTTTGCAATACACAATAATAGATAAAAGAGCTGATCATTATCTGGTTAATATAATTTCCCAAGTAAAGCGAAATTTTATATTTTTAACATAAACTCTAAAAAGTGATTTTTCAATTTATCCTCTATTTTTTTAACCTTATTGCTCAATGTACAATCAGTATTCTGCGTAATATGGCATAAATTAAAATTATTAAATTAAGCTAAGTAAAAATATGGCATAAATTGAATTAAGCTAAGTAAAAATATGGCATATTCAGGCAATCATGATTCATCATGCGGACATGATAATTAGGCAATCGTCGAAGACGCCAGCATTCTGAAGAGTTTGAGAAGGTTCATTAAAATGCTGATACGAAGTATTTGTAATTTTCGTAGGATACGTTTTAGTGTTTTTGTGGCTGAAAGCAAACGAATATCAGACAGTGAATCCTGTGGTATTGACGTTGCATTGAAACACTACACACAATCAAACATATCGCCTTGCCTTTGCATTTCGCATTGAACATTCAGTAATTTCTTGAATGTGGAAACATTTTTGAACAGGTTCGAAAGTTACCTTTCGTTTTGAAGATTGTTTAATTGCTGTAGGAGGATAATGCCTGTCCCAATCGAGCCAACATCTTTCAACCAAATGTTTGTGTTCCACCTACCACCCATTTCAAAAGGAAGTGATTAGAGTTATGTCATCAATAATTCAATTTAGCGTCTCAATTTCAGTTGGCAAGACTTCCCGTTCACGGACGAGGCCAGATTTGCCGTAGTGTTACATAATAAATCTGTAAGGATCTGGAAAGAACATGTCATATGCAATCAAGCCCAAACCATTATTGAATATCACAAATTCTGAAGTGTCAACATTATGGTGTGGTCTGGAATTTAAATAGTATATCCAACGCAACGGTATATTAACTTATCATGACAGGCGGATGCGCCTTGCAGGGATGGAGTCTTATAGCCGTTGTGAGACTCTACGCTGCAGCAGTTGGTCCTGATATTCTACTTATAGGTGTTAATGCCCGTCCCAATGGAGCCAAGATCGTTAAGGAATACTTAGAACGTGGGGGAATTTCACAGGTTGCTCCGTATTCCTCTGATCTTAAAGCCATTGAAAATCTTTGGGATGCCCTCAGATATGCTGTCTATATACATTTATCTCTACCAACCATTCTCAAGCAGATTAGAAATACCTTTATGCAATGGGCATTTCTCAACCCTTGCAAGCTCTTCTGCAACGGGCTTGCTTGGTTGAGGAATAACCATCGCAAGCATCTGCGATGGTTGTTTACTTCATTGAAATCACACACAACGTGTGTTAGATCATGTTGTTCACATACCTTAGTAATCTAAGTTTTGTTTGTTTTTCTTAGATTTATACATCAATTTGTTAATAACTAAATATAAAGCCATCATATAATTGCGAGTAATGCTTGATTTCTTACATCCATAAATACATTTGCTACTTTCATATGCCTTTTGGGTTTAATTAAAAGTTTTTTTTTCATTTTTTAATTGATATTATCGTCACGAGCTTGATTTGTCCATTTCCAAGCATGCTCGAAAAGAATATTAGCTTTAAAACACATCCATAATATCGGGATTTTTTCCTATTGCCATTAATTTTTTCAGCTTTAATTAATTTTTCTAATTCTTCTTACTTTCCTTTCAGACATTTGTCAAATATTTAAGATCACGTTTCCTCTTTGAAGAGGCAAATGTTTAATGAATAAACTCTTCATACAGCCCAGCAAATATTGAATCATGGTGTATGGCAAATATTTAACCAACTTTCGGGGACAAATAATTCGTAGATTACAGCTGCTATGCGTCAGAATTATCACAGATATAGTTATTACTGCAATGCGCCGAATGGATGTTTGATTGGGAAACTGTATGCTAAATTTCACGGAAACAAATATTTAATCGCTTGTAGCAACAAGCATAAATAATTGCTGAAGCAAATGCTTATTAAAGCAGGCTTACAACTATTTAATATATTAACATATCATATATCATACTTGCGTGATGTTTTCTACGTTGAATGTATAGTAAATTCTGAACAGTAATACTTGCAAAACGGACAATCCGTTTAATGGAAGTTCAGGAATTAATAAATATTTAAAACAATTTTAGTAATATATAGAAATTTGTGATGCTCAACAGTTTGAGCGAAGTTTTATTTATACTTAGATAAGAATTTTATATCATTTAGTAATACTCTAGGGCATACAATAATTATGTAAAATTATACAGTAACATAAGCCGTATTTATATTTTTATTATCCTTTCTCTGTTGCATCACATTCATATTTTTATTTACATTTAAATTACATTTCTGCATTCATCTTTCAATGCAGTATTACCTGTATATTTTAATACACCTGTTGCAATCACATTTATACTTTTATTCATATAAATATTGCAATAATGTTTATATTTTTCCTTTCTTTTACTGTTGCAAATCAGTTTCATTTTATTGATCATAACCACAAAGATGACATATTTTTGCATTAGTTACTTAGCTGGTATTTCATATTTTCCATAATAATCCGATTTATTTTATTTTTTATTTTTGTTTGCGTAAAAATATACATTGTTCGTGCAAGTTTGTAAACTCTGACTTATATTTTTAAAAGAATGCTTTATAATTATTTCAGAATTCTTTTTCATAGTTTGAGACGAATATTAAATGTTAATTTAAATACGTACTTAAAACAAAGTTCTGATTTAAATCTGCATCTTATTTCTTAGAGCTTTTCGTTCCATATTTAAAAATGTACTGTATTTATGGAAAACTCACATGAAGTGAAATCAAAGTCAGAACAACTAATTATATAACTAAAACTCATAATATACCAAAACAAAAACGTGCTGTTAGTATTCAATGTCGGAATCAGTTTTATGTGTTAATGGCATTGGTATGAAATGAGGATTCGTTGATACGTTTACGCATAAAATATCTCACAAGCATATAAATGAAATCATTGACTTACTTAAATGTATTTTCAAATTACATTTGAAATCAAGAATCTTAAGTATATACGATATAAGAAAGTTTTTCCCTTTCAAAATTTTCTTAGCCATGTATGGACATTGTTTATCCAGGCAGCATGCCCCCCCCAAACTACACGTATAATTTTAGTGAAAAAAGGGTGTGGTACTTTTTTGCACGTTAATTTTGCGAAATTTTTACGAATAAAAGAACTGAAGATACTATCGACGCTTTATCGTATTTTTACGCACATTATTTTTACGGAAATTATACGAAACGAAATATACTGATAAAAACTGTCGACAACATAGTACATTTCATTAGTTACTTTTATGAATATTATACGAATTCTAAAAACCTTTTAAGAAATCTATAATTCAGACAATTTTTTAAAATTTTGTTTAATATACGAAAAATGATATAGTGATTTTAATAGTTTTTATATGATCAAAAATAAATACACAATGTAAATAAATATATTTTATATTTTTCTTGAAAGAGTTAAGGACATTCTTAATATGCAGATCTTCAGAATAAGTACAGCTTAAAAAAATATATATTTTTATCCAGTTATGGCAAATAGCTGAAAGATAATTGCCAAACAAAAAGGTTGGTGTTGCTTTTGGGGAGACCTTTCAAGAAACATGTCTCATTTGTATTACACATCAGGATAACCACAAAAATACGCAGAGGACTTACATGTTCTCAGAGATTAAAACTTAGCTCGAAATATAAATAAATACACATAGGTGCCGCACATAGGTGGTGACGATACAAGATCAGGTTCATAAGTTCATATTATTTAATTGAAAATACGTAGTATGGTTAAGAGTTTCACAGAAAGACGTGCTTCTTAAATATAAGCTGCGATTTTTACAATAACGTTGAATTTCATTTTTATAAACATAATAAACAATATTTAACCTATCGTTTAATTTATATTTTCAACAAGCGCAACGTTAAGTATTTCAAAATTTGTTAAATCTTAGAGGTATTGATTAATTTTATTTGCTTCAGAAATGGCATAAAAAAGTTATTATATCTAAAACGCAATACAGTGATTGTTGCAATATATTTATAATTTAAGAAACATAATTCTAGCATTCTATTTTAGACATGTTTCAGAGAAATATTAAATTAAAATTAAACACTTAACGATTCAAATTTAATTTTATGCTTTTATTCCTTGAACCGTGCATTACGATACACTAAGCATAAAAATATTTAACAGAATTTTTTTTCTATGTTTTAAAACATTTTTAAATTTCCAGAATACACAAGAAATTGCAAAAATAATTTTTACTTAAAGACTCCCGTGAAACACAGGAAAACACTTAAACTATAAAAAAATGGATATTAGAATGCCGTTGCGAAATTGTATATAATATATATATATGTAAGATAAAAATATGTAAATCAAAATTATAATTTAAATTAACCCCTAATTCCCTTTAATCCTCTCCCTCTGCTTTAAAAATCGTAATAAATTCTCTGGACTGCGTCATTTCTAGCTCATTCCATTTTGCATGGCCTGCGCAGCGCTGATGACGTAATAATTGGAAACTGAAACTTTCAACCAAAGAATATGTACTGTTAAGAAGGAAAACTTCGCAGAAGCAGAAGTGGCTCCCTTCCAACGAAAAGGGAAACAACTGCGCATGCGTGAAATATCTGTTGCCAAAAAGCGCCAAAGCTCGAAGCTGAATGTCGAAGTTGGTTTGGACAGGTTCGACCGTTACGTTTAGAAAGAGTTTAAACAAAGAATAGGTTCGTTGGTTTCAAGTAGCGATATGGACAATGGAAGTTCAACAGCCAGTGAAAGTGAAACTTGATATAATATTTCATCATTTTCGAGTTTAAATTATCGCGACAAGTCAAAGAACGATTCTTCTTAACCCGTGTACCTCAATTTCCTATACACGTCGCGGAGGGGGAAAATGTCGGCTAGGTACCAAAGAACCGGCGCATCACATAGGGGAAATTCTCGCCAACAGAATCCGTCGCCAAATCCCTTGGGGAATGTTCCCTTTTCTTTCCAGCGGCGTTGCAGACAAAGTGGTTTACATTACGTCTATGGAGCCTTTCCTTTTTACATAGAGGTTCTTTGCTTTCAACTCAAACCAAAACTTTTATCTTCGTGTGCTTCCATATGGGCTAACTTAAGCACTTCAGTTGCTCTCTCTTCACTGCTTGTTCGCTGTTTCGTTGTGCGCGCTTCCTATCGCAATACTACTTTCCAATACTTAATGAAAATGCTCTTGAATAGGCACGACTAGAGTGCTAAGTGATTGTGGCCACAAATCTAAAATGGAAAATAAAAATGGAATTAAAATCGCCTCGACTGCAAGTTTCTCTATTTTATATAGCTATTATGCATGGACACTGCTCCGTCTTTTCCCTGCATATTATTATTACATATATATATATATATAAA
>KK117727.1:452686-468455 GCA_000611955.2 Stegodyphus mimosarum
TATATATATGTTACGGTGAAACACAGAATTCTGGAGAATGTCGACTTTCACCGATGAATGTCGACATTCACATAGTCGCTTAGTGTATGTCCGAAATATTTTCCAAATACTCTTATTTCTGACTTACACCGGTAAGTGTCGACATTCACCATGTACTAATGGTGAATGTTCAACATATAATAATATTATATTTTCTTCTCCGTAATTCAGTCGCGAAAAAACGCACTTGAGATTTAAAATAAAATTTTAACAACATAAGAACTTAAAACACACAGTACATTCAAAATGAGAAAGGAAAATAATAGAAGTTAAAAACTTACTTAATTATACAGTACGTTCTAAATGAGAAAATAAAATAATAGCGATAAAAACTTACTAAATTATTTGATTCAAATTTTATTTATTGCAACAACTTAAACTATTAAGACACTTTGAATTGCACAAGAGGACCTTGCTTTTTTACAACTGCATTTATGGGAAACAGCCAGTCGCCTCTTTGTTTACTCCTCTCTTTTCGACCTACGCCAGAGCATATCTGTGATTGTCGATATACTCCGGTGAGGGTCCGAATGTACAAGAATGCGATGTTATATTCGATCTTTCACCGATGTATTTGGTGAAATGTACTGTTAATGTACTGTATTCTCCGGTGAAAGTCGACATTCTCCAATTTCGGTCTTTCACAGTAACATATATATATAGATATATGTGTGTCTACGTATATATGTTTAAAATATATATGTATATGCATATATGTATATAATATATATGTATATGCATATATGAATATAATATATATGTATATGTATATATGTATATAATATATATATATATATATTGTTTCATAAGAAAAATTAAATTAAAAATAATTTATTAAAAAAATTTCAAAAATTCTCTTGCGCTATTGCTGCAAAATAGGAAATAGGAACTAAACAAATGTTCTCTGTTTGTAAAACGTAAATATAAATTTAAAATCACAAAAATAAAATTAATTATTGCCGCGAACCAATTTACAATATCTTATAAATTCTAAGAGCATAGTTAAATTAAGTATACGTATTTAAAACTATGATTAAAATAAAAAAAAATTACATAATTCCTAAAAATAATTCTAAAATATTTTTAAAATCTAAGACAAATTCGCAACAGTGAATAATTTTTGAGCAGGCAGGAGGCAGACTTATCAAGGGGAAGTTGCCACCAAACCTAAGTCTTCAATTAACTCAATTGGTGTTTCGTCATCCATATAGGCAAGGCTAAAAATTCAAAACCAAAAGTGAAATCAGATGTTGTGTAATACTCAAAATGAAATTAAAAAGAAATTAAACTAGTTAGAATTTTGAGAAATTAAGCAATAAAAGACTAGGAATACTGAATAAAGGTCAATAGGTAGAAAACTAAATAATTTTAAAGCAAAACAAAAGTGATTTAGAAACTCTTGTCTATTGAAAACTTCCCGTACACGAGTTATGCATGTGAACCTAAAAACAATATAGAATATACCAAAATATAAAAATAATACTAAAAAGTCAGCAAATAGCAAGTTCTAATTTAACTTGCCTAGAACTACACATTTGGTATTCTCGTGAGTGGACTAGCATTTGCTAAACTAAATGAGGTTGAGAAGTCTGTTGCTACTAAATGAATGTAAAAGAAGCTAATACAATGTAATGTTCAGTGTAAAGCTGCTACCTGCTAGAATTATTGTGAAAACCTATTCTGTAAACATTAAATAATGTAAAATGTAAAATTCTCTTTTGTAAAATGTAAAATTCTCTTTTGTAAAATGTAAAATTCTCTTTTGTAAAATGTAAAATTCTCTTTTGTAAAATGTAAAATTCTCTTTTGTAAAATGTAAAATTCTCTTTTGTAAAATGTAAAATTCTCTTCCCTCTGAGCTAGCAAAAATGTTGCTAGCTCAGAGGCAATGTAAAAATGTGTAAAATGTTGAAAAAAATTATAAACTGCTGTTTGTGAAAATAGATGTTGCTAACTGTTAAGGACGTAAAAATGTTTTAGAATTTTTTCAAGTAAAATTTACAGTTCTAAAAAACATTTTAATAGAATTAATTAATGGAATATTTCATATTTTATTAGCAAAGCAAAACTAAAGTAATCACTTAAGATTTAATTTGTCTTAATAAAAAACTGGAGACCCAAAATCGCCATAATTCGTAGAATTATTTTTGCGTAAATAAAACATGTATAATTACATAGCAAAAAAACATACTTCCTCGGGCATTTCCGCTTACTCCTTGAGAGAGTGTAGGCAGAAGACAAGGGATTTAAGCACAATCGTTAATGATTTTAATGCTCGTAAAAGAATCCACAGACACCAATTCAGTGTCCTTACAAAGAGGTTTAGTGAAAATAAAATAGATTAAGTATCACGTTGCTCTTAAGATGGACACCTAAGAGACTTGTAGTTGATCAGAATGAGATCTAATTTGACAATAAAATGCGATCGAAAGTTCCAATTCCTCTGTAAACCGTAATTGGAGAATTATGTAACTTTAGCAACACGAATTGCTGAATCTGAACTTTGAATTCGATTCTAAAATAAGTGAAGTGTTTGAAAAGGTGTAAAAAACTTTCCGAAAGCTACTTCAGCAAACTACGACCGTTATTATAAATATATTGAAATGTACGAGAAATTATATTCAGCCTCAATGAGAAGTAATTCATTGCGGCAATATAATCTAGTATACGAACATAGTATAATTCTTGAAACTAGTATATGAGCATAGCTTAGTAATGTTTATTAATTATCTTTTATGAACATAGACCAACGTTTTTCATTATTTGTCTTTACAGTAAGCCCCCATAAATACAAGGCCGTCGAATATAAGAATTGTGTACACAAGAGTTCTGCAGTTAAAGTTTTTTCTCTGATGTGTCGAAATGTAATACGGAGGCTAAGAAATATTTTATGGAATTTGCGTTTATCAAAACCTTTCATATAATACGAAGAACATGAAAATGGAAATCCTGCAAGAGGTACAGTTCGAGGACAACAATAGAAGTGACGAATTCGTACAAGAGAAATTCAAAGAATAATTAAAGATATTAAAACAGCCTAGAATAATTTCTCAGAGAGGTGCCGGAAATAGAAGAATCAAGTCCTCTAATTCTCATAAATTAGATGAAAAGTTTAGAACTTCTGAAATGAAACTAAAGTTTCCGAAATCAATATTGAATCATATTTCATTTTTTACTTAATTTTATTTAATAATTCATTAAAAGTGATACTGATTCTAAAATATCAAACGTTATATAAAGTTAATCAAGAACAGCATAAAGATTAGAGACGAGATTTGATATAAAATTTGAGAAACCAATACAAGAAAATGGTTTTCTAAAAAGAAAACCGCAGCAGCAATACACGCATTAAAGTAGGCTTGATTTCAAAGAAAGTAGTACACGTTTCAATTCAATTTTCAAGATATATTAGTTTTACATAAATTACTCTAATAATTTTTGATTAATCATCTTATACCACTAAATATAAATATTGATATCATTATTTTTTATTATTGCCCTTATTAGTTTGGCTGGTTTTTAACCAAATTTCTTTAAACGTTTAACATTTTAATATTGTACATTTTTATTAGATACTTTAATATTATACATTTTCAATATTATTTAGGCATCGTATATGTATTTTCATTTGGATATGTAAGTAATTTGAGATGCAAAACATCCTAAGTTTGAGCTGGGTTATGATGAAAATTAAAATCAACTCTGCTCCATTTCAGAATTTGTACTTCAGATTTCTACCGCATAGGTTGTACCTTTTGCGTACTGATCATTTTCTTTCTCAAACGAGTTTTAATCATCAATGCATTTACGCACTTGCAACTGCATTGCTATGAAAAACTATGTGGTATATAAGATTAATGACAGAACGGTGATCCGATTTTATACGTTTTTGCTTTTACCATTATAAGTACTTTCATGAAATTATACAAGAAAACAACGTTAGAGACATTTCCGTTTCTTATCTCTTATGAATTCCTCAAAAAAATAGAAATTCCGTTTTCATTAGTCGCTGCATCAAATAGATTTTTAATGACAATTTTAATACTTTCAAAGTCCGAAGGAGGTAAGTTCAGAAAAAGAAACTTCATTTTAAAATCTGACTTAAATGTTTATGAGTAATCAGCTCTAGATGACTTCAAGCGAAGAAAATCTTCAACACAGTGGAAGAAATTCCTTCGCAATTTCACTGTGAATGTCTCACAACACATACAAGTGTAAACATTTTGTGCCGGGAGTCTGCCTCAGATCATATTTTATATTAGAAATTCCTACTTTCTCTGTGGCTATTGAGAAAAACACGAGTCAGAAATAAGTGCATTAAGAAAATCCATCTTTTGAGATTACGAAGTTAGATTATTTCTTTTAAGAGTAAATGAAAAGTTGCTCAAAGAGCTATAGCATGCCTATTGACAAAGAATCTGAGATATGTGCTTGATCTATCACATTTCTAGGAAAAATTAGCACAACGTTCTCTGCAATAACATCCAATCTTCCATTACATGAATAAAAGCATGAACATGTGCATAGATCTGTATAAATTTTTAAAAAGGACCCTGCATAACTCATAATACAATTACTATTTTGCTATCATAAATAGCCGTCTGTACTATAGACGGCGAAACTATAGAGCATTAAATTCATTACAGAGAAGTAATTGCTATTAATAGACAGATTTTTAACTTTTATGATTTCTGCTAAACTGAAATAAAATTGCCAACAGTCTTGCAAATATATTTTTGCAGGTATTTGAAATTCATGAATTGAATGATATGAATATATACAATAGTCAAAAATACACTTAAAACCCTAACTTAAATTTCGTCTTTTCTTTTTGCTTTTTCCCCATTTTTTCCCAATTCTAAATGCATGCCCTTTTCATTTTAATGGCGCCGATCTCTATTTTGAAAGTACGTAGAATTAAATCCACCACCCTGTAGTCAAGTTAATTTTCCCGCTCTTTCTACACGCACAGTTATTGAATGTTCTGGAAATATTTAAAGCAAACTGGATTGGCTGACGAGGCTGACGTTATTTCTTGGAAGCTCCGCTTTTCCCGAAATTATAAAAGGACTCGCAAAGGAATATCGGGGCTCTTTTCATTAATGTAACGATGAAGTAAACTTCAATACAAAAGTTATTAGTTGTTTCTTTTTATTTACGCCGAGGATCTGATTTTTGTAACTGCTGTTTTTCATGGAAATTAATAAATGGATCATGTGTTTTCTTTAAACTTATGGTCTGATACTTTGAGCTACGAAGACTACATTTTTTAGTACATCACATATATATATAAATACCATTTTGTACTTTTGTTTTAAAATGAAAGTATTCATGCTGTCATAGAAGTGACAATTTCTATTCTGACTAAACCCCTGAATTTTTGTTTTAATTGTAGTGCTAATTTATACCGCATTTGATCCGAAAATATTTAATACAAAAGCAGAATTCATTGGTCACTACAGAATCACAGCCGATGGGAAAGGAAAAGGCGAATTTTCCTTTCCCATCTGTTGTGAATAAAATAATAAATCTTAAATTGCCACATTACATTTTCCGATGAAAAATTTATTGTGAAGAAAAGAAAATGATAGATGGTGAAAGCAAATAAAAAAAACATTGGTAAATCTTTCGCAGTTATTTGTCTTATAAGTTGCATAAATATTGCGTTATTTATCAGTGCTATGAAGGTATTGTTGCATGCGTACGGGTTCGCAATAGACTTATTGCCCAAGCCCGATAATAGGTTAATAAAAATTTAATTTTTATCAAAAGAAATATTTCAGAACTCTCGAATTTTCTGCAGAAATATTCATACAGGTGTCCACAGTATCACACGGTATAATCAGTAGTTACACTTCAAACTACTAATAACGTTAAACACAACGCAGTGCAAAGCGCATCTGAAGAGAAAGCTAACTTGGATTTCTCTTAGTTCATGCGAAACTATACCTCTCAACAACAATACTAAGCAACTGAGAGCAGATGCTCTCTCATTCGCCTTAAACTATTTCAATCGGCCGCCGAGATATTTTAGTATTTTCTGCTTCTCGAAATTACTGGAAAGCAATACGAGGGTGGAATTACAATTACAGTTAGCATGGTGGTCAATTACATTTATTCCGTTTCAATACATATTACGGTGATACAGGAACAGGACTAAAATGGTGTCAAATGGTCGGCAGATTTGGCAACTTTTGGCAATGTCTCATCAAATTACCGAGACAGCCATTTACCCAATGTTAAATGCTTTTGCTCCTGTATTCTTACTTTACCGGCATAGCTTTCTCTTATATTTGTTTCGCATTACAAAAGAAATACAACAATTTTACTTATAATTCTATTCAAATTACCTATCTAAGTACAAAATTCGTAACAATATTTCCATGCTTCTCAGAAGGATCTCTGTCATCTGAACAGTGTTTTTGTTATTATTTACGACTGTGCATATTTATAAATAATAACAAAAACACTGTTCTTTATATTCTGCAAAATATATCTGCTAGTAATAAAGGCGCCTTGTATTGGACGATCAAGTTGTCTTTTTTAATAAAATAAAAAACTGAACTTATTGTAAAAGTAGTAATAAAAAGATTTTATAAGAAACAAATGAAACTTTTGAGGCAAAAAAGAAGGCTAATATTTACAACTTTATAACTGGTGGATACTGTTACTAACCTTTCATGGAAATACGGATATCGAAGCACTTTAAAGTATTTAAAACAGTACTCATGAATTGTACAGGTATCCAAAGAAATATTTTTCTTCAGTTCAGAGAGTTGGTACGAGATGGAGACTTTTTGCGGGGACGCCGACAAGCATCAGGTACTAAAACTCTTTCGATGTGCTTGTGCAAAATTTAAAATAATTTTACTTTGTCCCTAACTGTAATTTATTTTATTCCTGTGAGGATTTATTTTAATAGCTGATTAGTTATTTCTATAATTGTTATGGGAACCGAAATTTATAGTGTGAATATACATTTATTTATATGTAAATACAACATATGATTTTGTAAAAGAAATTTTATTACTTAATCTTATGGTACTTATTTGGAGGACATGCTTTCAGTCTAGACATCATTAATTTTTTGAAAGTTTGTGTAGTAAAATCTGCTCGCGAATTTGTTGAAATAGATGGAGTTAACCCTACATTATTCAAGGATTTTAAAAATAGCGAATTGTCATTGCTTCTTCAAAATAGTAAACCTAGTTAACAAATGAAGAAATGTATTCTATGCAGCACAAATTAAAATAATTTCCGCTTATCTCTATTTTGTTGAAACGTGTCATGTTTAGAACTACTTTTGTTGTAATAGCAGTGGTGCTGTTGTAATAGCAGTTGCTGTTACATCAGGTGATAATAATAAGAAAGGAGATGGGCATTAGTTCGAAGGAATACCTGTTGTGCTTGGAATAACTTTTCTAATATCTTTGCGACAGGATTGGTGAAGGATTTACATGATTTACGAAATTACTACGGAGGAATACTTCAAATCGAAATTAAATGGTGAGTTAATATAAGAAATATTTTTAGTTTTAATATTTTTAGAAGTTGTTACTTTTATTTCAACAAGTTAATAAATACTATATTACATACGTTTAACTCCTACACTTTTAAATATCGAATGTGGTCGCTCTTTCTGAAAGATGCACGTATTTGCTCTGTATATTAAAAACCACATTCATAAGGAATTTTGTAAATAACTCCTACCAGGAGCTTGGATACTTCATATTTTGTACCCAAGAATTTCCCTCTGTTGATTGGTTCAAATGTTTCGAGCAAAGTGCACATCTTGAAATCTTTGAAAACGAAAGGACGTATATTCGGTTGTAAATGAAAGACATATGCTTGAATCGTTGTCTTTTTCAGAATAAAACAAATAAAAAACATACCTATAAAATTTTTGTCCATGGTATCTGAGGAAAAAAAGGTACAATGGCACAGTGCCTTATAAATCTCCAAAAAAGTTACTATCACATTTAAGCCTCCAGATACATTTTTCTTCGCACTAAAGATGATTTCATTAAAGTAGAAATGTCAGGTTCTGAACTTGAAGGGGATGTATTTCCCCAATTCTGACACTGAATTTACACGCCTCAAGGGTGTCCTTACTTAGAAAGCTGTTGACAAGAATTTCCCCCGAGTTTTCATCTGCTAAAGGAAGGAAGAAATTACGTGACAAGGTTTCGCAGAATAGGCATTTATTTTCGGAATAAAGAAAGTGCTTCAACCATTCGATTACTGTCTGACTCAAGTGTTTTTCTAATTCATATTAATAACTTTTAAAAATGGTTACATTTTAACAGTTTCCCAATTGCCATATTTTGATTACGAACTTCACCATTATGCATTTTACATTACAAAATCATTACAAGTATTCAAAAGAAACATAAAGAGATGAGGATTTATCATTTGCAGATACAATAAAAGTCAATCAAATCTGCGGTCACAATAAATGACAAATGTCAAGGCTTTCCGGTAATAACAATAGGCGAATCTTTCTAAATATAAGCAAATATATTATTATTATTTGCAAAGAAAGCACACGCCATATTGTTCTAACTGAAACGAATCGTCAGCAGATTGGTACCAGGTTATACTCTTTAAAATCAATGCAAATTGATGTTAAGGATCAGACAGTTGGCAACAGTTCCAAGATGATGGTAATGTGAGTAGACGTTACAGCACAGGTCGCCTCAGAGTTACAACGCCGAATGAGGACCGGTATTTGGCAGTTACTGCCAAAAGAAACAGGCGGAGCACAGCCTCAGACCTGTCTCGTCAGCTCTCTTCAGCCACTCGTACGACAATTTCAAGGCAGACCGTGTACAGACGCTTAGGGCAGATTGGTCTATATGCTCGTAGACCTGTCAGATACGTTCCACTTACTCCAGCTAACTGTCGCCTGCGGTTAGCCTGGAGTAAAGAGCATGCATTGTGGACACCACAACAGTGGGCTTGTGTGATGTTTTCCGACGAGTCCAGGTTTAGCTTGCAGTCTGATTCTCGCCGGACTTTCATATGGAGAGCTCCAGGTACCCGTTGCCACCAAGAAAACATCATTGAACGACACCGTTACGGGGGTGCAGGAGTGCTCGTTTGGGGTGGAATTATTCTGGGTTCCAGAACTGACCTGCATGTTCAAATTGGAACCATGACAAGCCAAATCTATCGGGACGTCATTCTGGAACAACATGTACGTTTGTTTCGGGGCGCCATGGGCGCACAATTTGTGTTTATGGATGACAACGCCCGTCCTCACCGTGCAAACATCGTAAGCTAATGTCTTCAATCTGAGGATATCACCCGTATGGACTGGCCAGCATTCTCACCGGACTTGAATTCAGTAGAGCAGGTGTGGGACATGCTTGGCCGACGAGTTGCAGCCCGTCAACCTCCTCCTACATGTCTACCGGAAATTCGGAGAGCATTGCTTTTTGAGTGGTGTAATATCCCCGAAGATCAGATCGATAATTTGATACTCAGATGCTTAGGCGTTGTACGGACTGCATTGCATCGTCTGGGAGACATACAATGTATTAATAATCATACCAACCATGTAATATTGGTTTTCTGTAAATAGGTTTTTTTTCTAATTTTCTCCAGGGAGAAAAAATCGCTAATTTTTTTAATAACATTAAACATATATCATCTTTTTTTGTTCTTTACCTTTTGTTTTATAAAAAAGCTTTACAAATAAGTCAAATTTGTTTTGCTTCTAACTCTTCCTTTGCCTGATTTTGCATTATCCTTAATTTATGGACATGAGTGTAATTCATACATTTATGTTTCTGTATTTCTTAACATGTGGTTTCACGTGTCTTGAAATCTATACACTGATGGTTGCAGTTCTTTAGCCTTTTTTTGTCATGCTGATAAATAAATGATAAGATGATCATCGAAATTCTTTACTTCAAGACGTTTTTGAAAGATTTAAAATAGAAGAAGACCTGACATGATTCTTGGCAATTACTTTAATAGAACTCATTTTCTGGTCATGTTTTGAAATCAGTTCTTCAACTCATATTTTTATCCATCATAGTCAGCTCATATTTTTATCCATCATAGAAAATCAACAATTTTTGAATCATGTAGTTATTCGATAAGCGGCATAAATCTAAGAAACAGCTTCGATAGAAAAATCGATTTCTTTCTCCATTGAAGCATTTCAAATACACATCTCCAGTGAAACAGATCTGATTTAATTTAAAATTTAACCAAACTTAGTAGTTTTGTGGATAAAAATGTAATTTTTTTAATCAAACAATACGACAGATCATCATAAATATCACAGATTTAAGTCAAAATATCATAGATAAAAAATGTCTTTCATATTTCACAATAAAGGAAATTTTTAAGCAAAGTGAACATTCTCATAGAAATCAGAGAAATTTTCAGATAATTACCATAAAACTAAGTGTATTTGAAAAGCGTCACGTCAAATTTTGCAGTAAAAACGTTTCTGAGATTCGCAATTAACTAATTTTATTTCGTGATTATAATAAAGTGTTAATTAGTTTCATTTAATAACTATGTTACTTCAGTCACTGCATTGTTGATACTTTTTACACATAAATAGGCGTACTCTTCTACTTCTATGGAAAGATATCTAATTTTTTTCTTATATATTCTTCTATCCTTTTACATTGATTCTTATCCTAAAATAGAATGCTATATTCGCTAAAATAATTCCGAAAGTTTTCAGATTTTAACGGTCGCTTAAAAGGGTTTGTTAAGTTTTTTTACGCTCTCGCTGAGATCGCAGTCTATTAGTCTGCTGTTACACTCTCTCCTACTAACCTAATTTTTTATAGCATTATTATTAGGTATCATTTTCTTAGCACTTACGCCATATACAATTCAACAGCAAAATTAAAAAAAAGTAAAAGCAGCATAAGAATATACATATAAAGTTCCTGACGCAGCATTAAACTTTGCCTTTAATTTTTCTGATTTTTTTAACTCTTTGCTCAGTTCATCATATCACGTTCAGTTTAATTACTAAGATGGCTTTACAGATCATTTGTTTTTGTTTTTTTATTATTAGTCCAAAGAGGCTTTGTCCCTGAAGGACTATTGTTTTCGTTTTCGAATTTTGCGTTCATTCACTATAAATGCAGAATTTTCTTTTCAAATTGTTGCCACCAAACATCATCACCCTGTATTATATTTGAAGAAATTAAATAATGAAGAATCCGCATAAATGTATCTATGTTTCGCTCATTTTGATAAAACGACGGTACCTAGAGCCATCCCATTTTGAATAAGGTACGTTTCCACCCGAATATGGGCATCTGGAAGCCCAAATTTGGAATCTGGAATTTGCTTTATTATCTATCTCAAATTTTATAAAACATTAACCAGTTTTTGATTAACAACATCAACGATTTAAAAGAGAGCAACGGCAACACTGTACGGGGAAAAAAAAAACCCTTTTATTTCCAGCGCTCGGAACTGTGTGTCGGAAACGTGTATTTTGCGATATTGCTGTTGAACTGAAGTTTATGGTTTAATTGCGAAGAACATGATATTTAATAAATAAAAGGTAACATACAAAACGTTAAAAAAAACGGCCCTTTGGACGTAATTTAAAATTTGAAACATTTCAGATTTTTTAAACTTTTTTCTGTTTGCTTTTTTTTTAATTAAATATGATTTTCTTTGCGCTTATGCAGCATAAAATTCGATTCAACACGAAATCATAAAATATTTAAAAACAGCATATCTTTAGAATTTCTGACAAACGGTCTCACGAACTGGAGAAAAAAATGTTTTTTTTTTTTACAATGTTGCTTCTGCTTGCCTTGAAATCGAATTTTTTTAATCAAAAATTAGCTAAAATCTAAAACAGATAATAAACGAATTCGATATTCAAAATTCGAGCAAAAACTAACTTCTTTTTGGGCTAATAAATAATAAATGATATGATGATAAAATTAATATACTATATAAATAAAAGTATATTATAATAAGGACATATTTAAATTTAAATATTTATTTAAATAATTCCTGTTAGAAATTCTCTTTTGTTGTCTTTATATCTCCCTTTCATTTTAAATTGAAGAAATTTGAA
This sequence comes from Stegodyphus mimosarum, assembly GCA_000611955.2. NCBI lineage: Eukaryota > Metazoa > Arthropoda > Arachnida > Araneae > Eresidae > Stegodyphus > Stegodyphus mimosarum. The sequence continues at coordinate 464,799 of KK117727.1, forward strand.
ACATGTATCGTCTGCAGCCATATTCAGACCAAAAATAGTATTCTTATTTTTATTTCTCTGAGGCATAATTTAACTAATTTAGAGAGCTAAATTGAATGATAGCGTCTTCGATCAATTACATATAATAAAGCACATAAAACGTAAAATATTACTAATTGGTTTAATGTAGTGGAATACTACGCTCATTATTTCGCATTTTTGCAAACTAATGTTTGTTTTTCACGATTTTACGCTTTTACAGCTGCATCATTTTACATAATTTTTTGTATTTCTTTTGAAAGCATTTATTTGTTATACATATGCTTCAAATAGAATGAAACATGAATGAACTTGAAATTTCTATTTGCTACAATGGTAATTATGCAGTAAGCAATAATTTATTTATTTCAGATACAATTCAAAATTTAGACATTGCAAAGAGTTATATGCAAACTGAAATTGCAAATTACCTATGTAACCAAATTTTTCTAATATATTTTTAACAGATTGTGAAACATAATTTTAAATAATTATTTGTATAAATTTATACATGTTTTCATCTACATTTTATGTCTTATACTCCAAATAATAGACAAAATTTCATTAAGAATATAAACATGAATTTGCAATTAGGATTTTATAGCAAAATCGCAAATTCGTGATTATTATTCTAATTACTAATATTTATATCTGCTAATTTAGAAAACGAATCCAAGAACAATAAAATGGATTGAATTTTAATATCTTATCAGCGTAAGGGGAAATTTTGATGTTATTGTTTGTACGTGAATTTAAACAATTATTCGCAAAAGAATTGAAAGAATTTTAAATGATAGTTGCTTTCAGTTGAAAGAGGTTAAAATTACTTTTAGCAATCAAAGACCTTTATATAAAATTAAATTTTCTATAATTGTATGTTATTATGATAATGCATATCCTTTTCGCGTTCTTCGTTAAAATTGTTGAAGGGATAAAAGATTGCTGTTCGTTTTCTCACCTTAGGTTTCATTTCTTCAAACATTTTCTTACAATGAAGAAAGATTTATAGAGTTGTTTTTTAAACGATTATCGAAGATTCTATTTCTTCTAAAACTAAAACACATAAATGTACTTATGTGATTTTAACTCTGTTGATTTCTTTTTTTTCTTTATTTATACGACCTGTAGTAAATATTTTCACTTTTATAATGCGGCAAACATGCAAAATATTATTAATGCCTGTAAATTATTTGTAAAATTTCACCTAAAGTGAACAATTTCATGAGAGAAGATATTGTTCATAAAAATTTAAACGCATTTCTTTAAAGTTCATTGGTTTCTGGTTTTTGCATCAAGGAAATAAAAAACTTGCTGTTTCAGTTTCAATACTTTCTGACGGCATTAAAAAAAAGCGTCAAAACATTTTGTTCTGGGAAACTGTGCAATAAACGTTCTGTTTCCCAAATTTTAAAAGGGAGAAGAAAAAACTGCTGGCACAACTACTGTTCCAGCGCACAACTGTTATGCAAGCAAAATGATTTCAATTAATTTTGAGGAGAGGCCTTACTAGAAGGTTTGGGTCCAATTATTTTGGTGAAGGTAAAACATCTAATAAAACAAAACAGAAATATTTTTATAAAAACGGTAGTAAGTACTAACACAGAAAAAGATACAAAAATATGTTATCTATTTCTCTTCATTAAGTACATCTTAAAAGACATTAAATAATAGCACTGTAGTTGGAGATATTAACGTTTTTTATTTTCAATTTAATTTCATAACAGTAACATATTGAAGCTTATAATTAATTCCAAAAGTGGCTTACATATATTTTAAACATACAGTTTCCAAAGCGCTAACATATCTGGTAATATTCATGTTTACCGTTATGTAAAACTTGTGACGCAGAAGGAAGTTTGGAAATCATGGTAGTCGTTATTTAGTGACCAATTATTTTAATTTGAAAAACATATATATGTTATCGTTAAAGTACTATGAAACTCGTTATTTTATAGAATACCTAGTTATCCCATGAAATAACTAATCGTGTCCGTTAAAGTGTAAAACTCTCTTGTATTTCATGGTTTAATAAGTTATTTCATAGAATAACGATCTGCAGCCCGTTAAAGTGTAAAATAATCTATGTTATATATCTCGATTTTTAGTGTAAGGTACATTTACGTTTCGTTTAATAATGTGGAATGTTCGTGTAAAACCCAGTGTGTCAACAAAAAATGTTTTTGTTTTAGAAATAATGTTCTTTGTAATTCCAAGTGTCATTTTAGTAATCCTTGTTGTAACAAATGATTTTATGGTACGTTTCCATAAATAGCATTTATGCGCTGCATAAATTAGACAAATTGCTTCTTTTTCATTTTAATTGTCTATCATTAGTTTATTTATAGAATACCTAGTTATTTCATTTCAGATAAATTGTTTATTTTATATTTTAACTGCCTCTCATTAGTTAATTTATAGAATACCTAGTTATTTCATAGAATAACTACTTAAAGTGTCAAATTATTAACATATTACACACTTTAACGGACACGATCAGTTATTTCATTGAATAACTAGGTATTCTATGAAATAACTGAATTATATACTTTAACGGTAACATATATAATGAGTTTTAAATGTTTCATGTAACTTTCTTTAGAAATTTTATTTTTACAATCGTAGTTTTTGTTTTCATCAAAGACATCTATCATTATTGAAATCTTGTAGCATCGAATAGCATATACTTTCAAATCCTAATATTTATACAATGCGTATTAAGATTTAAAAGCAAATGCTGTTAGTATTATGTTTTAATATGTTTTCAGTCAATACGGAAAGCTTTAAATTTAGGCTGTTGTGCAAATAACTGACGCATTTTAATCCAAGGAAGACAGAATTAATTTAGATTGCACAGTGATTAAGTCATAAATTTAAACATCATAAATGCGTTCAAAAATCATCGTATAATCCTTTTTTAAGTTATTAATGCAAATAATAGTCGAAAGCAAACCTTAGTTGCCCCACAACAACAAAAAGTAGTGAATAACTTAAAAACGTAATTCTTAAGGAAGAAGTTCATGTAAGAATTGCAAATAAATGTAATTTGAGTACATAAGGTTGATGGCTTCAATCGCTCGTTTGTTGAGTAAAGGGTTAAATGGAGAAGAACAAGTACTCGAACTTCTTTCGAAGGAAAAACCTCTAAACGATTTAGACAGAAAAAGACAGAAGTAGGAAAACTTCGAAGTACTACTAAGAATCTTAAACATCTGTATTTTTAACTTTCTTTAAAGGAATACTGTCTCAAACCCGTCAGATTACTTTTTGCTGAATATTTAAATGAAAAATATGTGAGAAATTTCATTTTAATATGCTGAAGTAAAATCTTCTGTTACCTTTATGCAGACAATCCACATGTTCCACTTGTTAAAATATTTTTTAAAAAAACTTCGTGTTTTTTAATTTAAATATGATATTGACTGGAGATAGTATTTCTCACCATAATGTAGTACGTTAAGCACTAGCATAAAAACTCGCAAAAAATATTCAAGAGGTTATTGTATGAATGTAATCTTAACATTTAAATTTTAAATCAGATGCAAGTGTTTATTATGTTTATAATATGAGTTATATTTCTATTGTGCATTATATAACATACACACACACACACACACACACACACATATATATATATATATA
>KK117727.1:469229-480881 GCA_000611955.2 Stegodyphus mimosarum
GATACAAATGTTAATTATCCTAATAAAGAAACTAAACAATTTACCCAAAAAGAAACAACTTTTTAATTTCTTAAACTTTTCACTCTCTTAAAAACAGTAACATAAGAAATACGATGAAACATTGTTGCCAAACCGAAATTTTTAAAAGAATGAAACTATTCAAAATGATGCAATTTCATCAAAAATCTATCAACAACAATAAGAAAGGAAAATTGTTGCCAAAACTACATTTTAAATATCTGAGATGTGAGAAGTGTATTCGGAAGCTTCATTTAAAAAAAATACAAAATATTATTATTTTTCCAAAATTCTTTTTTTAAAAGGAGTCGAAAGGATTAAAGTTCAACGTGTCCAAAAATCAAAGGAAAATAAACAGCACATTTTTTAAAATAAGTTTTTTTAAAAAAAATTCCGCTGAAAAGGTGTTAAGCTCACCTTCCTTAATAAATTCGTATTTAATCGATTTATTGAAATACGAAATTTATTTTAAGTTCGTAAAATAGCTAAGTGTCTACGCTTCACGACGATGTAAAAATGAAATGTATAGAGTGAAATCTCGCTTTCCTGTAGCCCATTATGTCTCAAAATGATGCGATTTGGTCACAAAACATAAAATTAAAAAAATTCTAATTCGAATTTCGAAAAAATCGCTTCGAGGTGCACTGGCTCTTGTGTAGATACACCTATGTACCAAATTCCGTATTAGCTTACTCGCAAACTCGCAACACGAAGAACGAAACACACACACACGCACACACGCGCACACACACACACGCACACACACACACGCACACGCACACACACACACGCACGCACACGCACACACACACACTCTTTGTTTTATTATATGTAGAGATAAATATCACGTAATTGCTGTTTTCATACAGAAATATCGAGTAAATAGGTTTTACCAGGATGTTCTACTGAATAATTAAAAAGCTTATAAAAAAACGAATTAAAACGCCTCAGCTCAGTTGCTGTTGTTTCAAGTGAACCGTTTGTTTACTTAATGCTGTTATTGATCGTAGCAAATTCTCTGTGAGATTGAATTAGTCTTCTGTTTTGAATTGAGTTCTGTTTAATGTTTGAGATAGTGTGATATTGTACGAATATCTCTGAGAAAATATTTCAGCATTTTGTTTTATTTCTTGTGAGAAGAATAAATTTTTTTAACTTTTTATTGACTTGTGCATTCAATCCTTTGCGAACCCGTAAGCACGCAAAAATATATATATTATCGAAGCAAATCTCTTTGTTCAGACCCTAAAATGTAAGACTTAAATAAATTTTCTACAAGCAGTCAACGTTTCCATTATATATTACTAGCCGCTACGAGGCCAGCCTTTCGTCTGGCTTTTAAATGTATCGGAAAAATACCGAAAGAGAAAAATGAAATACTAAACATTAATAAATTCGGACATTAATACATTCGGAAAATACCAAACATTAAATTTAAAAACTGCGCAGAATTTTACTCTGCAGAACAACGTTATCAAAAAAATTAATAAAAATGTATCACATATAAAAAATACGATGAAATAAAGCAATATCCCTTAATACAAATTATCCTATAAATAAATCAATCAATTTCCCGTTGCCTTCTCTCGACAAACGTCCAGTATCCAAGTGAAACATTAAATTTAAAAACCGCACAGAATTATCGCCCTCATTTTTCCGAGTAGCAATAATGCTGATATCAGCAAGAATGGCAACAGTGATATATCAGCAACAATGTCTGCGCGCCATTGCTGCTGATATAATGAAAGAAAATTATCGGTTTGATGCAATTTCATCAAAAAATATAAAATGAAAAAAACTGATTCGAATTTTGAAAAAATCGCTTCGAGATGCACTGGCTCTTATCTAGATGCACCCTACGTACCGAATGTCGTAACCATGGGTCTATTACCTTACGCGCAGCACAAACGTGAGACACATGCACACAAACAAACAGGCTCTTCCTTTTATATATATAGATTACGATGGAAGCGTAGGAACTATTTTTCTAAAACATATTGTTCTTCATTCTTTCGTTAATGTATTATTAGTGTAACTTATACATTACGAAACACAGCTTTTGTTAATCTTTTTCAATACTTTCTTTGCATTTTAAGTATCTTAATTAAAGTTTCCTCAAAATAAAGATACGTTTTACGTTAAGCGTTAATTAAGATTAATGAGATGTATAAAAAATTCTTTACAATGAAAATTATAAAACATACATAATTAAGTTGGGTAGCATAGCCAAAAAAGGAGTTTTTAGAATATTATCATACCCACTGTTGAACATTAACGCTTGTTAAAGCTATTTAAACCATATGAAGGAAGAAAATGAGAGGCATAATAACCTCACCAAAAAGTGTCTATAGTATTTTTATCAACAGTTCGAAAGCTTATGCATAAAACATGACATATAATGATATTTATATTACTTTAAAGTAAGCTGACGCGTTATGATTTATATTCTTTTCAGATTAAATTCTTCACGGAAGCACAAAACAAATAAATAACTAAATACTTAAATTTGAATTATTGCTGGAATTTGTTTTTAATTTGCTCCCCATCTCAGTCTTATTATAGCTATATATTGCTCCAACGACAGTACTTTCTTTTAATAAAATACTGTTAAGTACGTTCAGGAGCGTTATGAAATACATAAAGGTACAAGTTTTCTAAATTTGAATTTTCGTATTTTAGTTGCTTAACAAACTTGCAAATCAGTCGTTTGTATTATCAACACGTTTATATAATCAATTCGTTTACAGAGTTTATGTTTTAGTTGCAAATTATTCGCTTCTAAATCACCTGCAACAATGTTTTAAATGTACGCAGAAAAAAAGTATTTACAAAATGTTCATATACTGGTAAGTTCAATAACTCATAAATATGAAAACAATAACCCTGAAGTTCAGCTTAACTAAAGTGATAACAGCAATTAGCAAGTTCTCATAACTAGGTTTGCTCTGAATTTTGTGCAAAGTAGCACTAAACTAATACTTTTGGTTTTAGTTTTTATTAATAAATCAAATCAAAATTTCAAAATTCTAGTCTTGCTTGAAAATTTTAATTTTACTATACTTTCGTATTTTGTTCTCCTGATGAGGAGGGACCTGTAGCTACCCTCGAAATCGATTGAGTGTTTTTAGTGAATGTACGCCAAATACAAGGTTGTGTTAGCGAATTTGATTGTCACATTGGCGTGTGTCTCTTCCATTGTAGATTGTAGTAATTCAATACAATATTGATACAAAAAAATGAAAAATATAAACAGTAGTTTAAACACAATGCATTCAATAATGTACACAGCGCAAGAGAAATTAAAATGTGACAGTTCTATAACTCCCGTTCTACTGGGCCGATTGACGAAATTCAAATTGCGTTTCTCATGACTCGAAAGCGTGGCTTAGGATATGTATTAAACTTATACATAGCATTGTTCTAATATAGGTATTTTGACATAACATCGGACCTTATTCTGCTATAATACGCCAATTTTCTCTCCAATTTCGATTCTACGACTCAAATTATGATAGAGTGCCAAATGTTGTAAAACTCGCACGATAAGTTTTTAAAAAATTAGCTGTCAAAATTTTAGCTTCTCCATGTTAATTGAATTTGGTATATATTTATTAACATATCTTTTTTTTATTAAACTTATTTGATTATTTCTTAGACATTTCGAAATTTAAGTTCCTTCTAAACATAATTTATCTACTCTTTATGATTTATTCGTAAAATTTGTTTTTTTAAATAATTTTTATAACTTTTTCGGAAACAATTTTGAATAAAAATGTATAAAATTTTTATCATCATCTTAAAGCAGATGGATCTTTAAGCATACATGCAAAAATTAGAGTTTTTTATTCAAAATTTCCTAAGATATATGTGAATTTGCATAATGGCAGGTTTTGAAAGTCGGCATATTTGTTACAAGCGATAAAACGCCAAATGGGGTTTACGTACTCAGTTAAAATTATTTGAAAGTATGAACGATTTCTTTTTTTTCCGCTCGTGTGCAATGAAGAAAAGAAAAGAAAAATAGGTTGCTGTAAATTAAGAAGTTCTCCAAGTGAATTAATTACATTTGGCGCAAAGTGAAAAAAAATAGGCCAAGATAAATTTCTAAATTTCTCCATTAATTTCTTACCAAAAATTACAACATTTAATATATAGGCTTATAATTAGAGTCGTAGAATAGAAATATGGAAAAAAATGACATGTCATTTCAGAAGAAGTCCGATTTTATGTCAAAATACCTATATTAAAAAAGATGCTATATATAAATCTAATATATATCCTAAATCAGGCTTGTGAGGTATTAAAAACGCAATTTGAATTTCTTCAATCTGCCCAGTAGAACGGGAGAAATAGAACTGTCTCATTTTGGAGGGGAGGCAATGTACAGTTTTGGCGAAAGAAGTATTAGCCAGTAGTATATTACGCCTATGTTTTGTTACCATAGCATATCATAAATAATGTTTTGTCGTTAGAATTTACACATTTCTAAAGTACTAAATTTTTGCAACAGGCGTTGTTCTACTAGCGTTATGTTACCGAATGCTTCAAGATTCCGATTCTTAGAAAAGAATTGCAAGATGCTTTCCTTCGAAGATTATTCAGAGCAAGCACTCTTATAAGAGAAAGATGAACTTAAGTCATATTAATATATTTGGAATTCAAAGATGGTACATATCACTATCTATGTTATAAATGCAAAATTATCTTTCATGAGACGCTACGCGCAGGGAAAACAAAGAGCTTCCATAAGCTGTGATTTAATCTGTTCTAATATACTCCCCAAATTAATCTTCCGGTAGAAACAGACCTGTTTGTCTTAATCACAAACAAAAGAATTTAAGTAATTGATTAGTTTTTAGCACAAGAAAGAAGATTTTTATTTAAACTTCAAGCATTTGTTTGAATTTTAGGCTTATTCTATTACACATCGTAGTAAACGCTCTACAAAATATTTGCTGAAAAAAGACACGTGATGAACCAAAAGTTCTAGTTCAAGAACAGTTGTATCAGTAAGTAAAGACAGTTAGTCTCAAATTTGGCAATCTTCAAATGGACCATATGACAATATAGTCCATCTCAACATATTATATTGCATCATAAATATAGTGCAATGTAAGCAAATGAGAATGTTCAGCTTTTATTAAATTAAGTTGTATAATTTCAAAGATTGTTGTTATCTAATTACGTAAATAAATCTTTATATTATGCATATAAAATATCTGTCTTTCTTACAAAATACAAGCGTTGAAGAATACTTGGAAATTCTTTCAAACATTCAGATATCTTTTAATGAATTACGTCCAAGATGCGTGTTCATAGATTAGTACTAGAAAAAATTATTCACTCATTCGAAATCTGCAAACATTTTAAAAGTTAAATTTGAACTCATGAAGAAAATAAATCGGTTCTTCCACATACAACACCGCAAAAATTTTATTCTTTATTAATGGAAAACATTTTCTCATTTTTAAGTTTTATCTGTAGTTAGTGGGACATTTAATTGCGTGACTGAATTAATTCTGATGCTTATCACAATGGAATATAAACCAGAAAGAAGAATTTTAATTTTCTATTCCTCGGCAATACCTTTACCAATAAAACTAAAACCGTAAGATTAATCGAAATGTTCATTATAATGGTTTTCGTATCCAAAACCGTAGGAAAATATCTGCAAACTTCTAATACTGAATTTCAAGCTCTTAAAGTTTAAATTTGTTCACATTTATTATTTTAAATGTTGTGCTCAGAAATAAATTATTTGAAAGTATTTTTACTGAAAATATAAATTATTTATTCTTTTTCAGAAAAATACGCATTAAAATACACCGAAAATATATCGATGTTGCTCGCATTTTATGCGGAACATGAAACTAAAATCATTCGTTCATTATACATTTACTTATAAAAGCTTCTCTTCATATTATTTTAGTAAGGATGGCAATAAAAGTAAATTATGTTACTTTATCAAATATTTTAAATAGTTAATTTTTAAGGAATGCATGAGATTCACTATTTCTTTAGATGTTCGATTCTGACTTGCGGGATCTCTAAAAGGGTAGCATGAAATTTCGCGGAGTGGAGCGGACATACTGCCGCCATCTATCCATTTATTAAAAACCAGGGTAATAAATATACAGTTAGAGATTTTCTTGAAAAAATATATGTCATTACATCGCAGGCAAGGTGTTACAAATCTAAATGTAAAAGCTTTATAAATGAAGAGACATTGAAGTATTATGAAATACAGGAAATTTAATTCCTACAAGATTAAACGGTAGATGTAATTACAGTTTGGAGTGTAGAAAATTACACCAAATACATGAGTTACAACATGTGCAAGACTCATTCAAAGCGCCATTTTAACGAAAACAATGAAATCCATTTACATTGTAACAACCTAGATAATATATTTCTTAACATTATACAAAATAAGCAAACGTTTTAATTCTTGCTACAAAGCAAATAAATAAAAAATATTAGGTTTAATAATCTTAGATTTAATGCATATCTATCAGTTACGACGTAGCAGAATAATTTATCTTTCCCATTAGCATTCCATGTAATATCAATATTTCATTTAATCTCAGCGCAAATACATCAATAAGCGAAATTCTTCAATGAGAACAGTTTTTAAGATATCTGCTTATCTAACGTATCATATGATATTTTGTGGCTTCATTTGTCAACGATAACTTACAATATGTCTTTTATTCATTAATAAAAAATTCAGTAACATTTTATGCATCGATCATAGTCAGATAATAGATGGTAATATAGTTTACATATTTATAACTTTCCCTTAATGATATAGTAAGTTAAAAGACGTTCTTCGCAATAATGCAAAGTAATTTCATTAGATGGAATCATCTTGTAATATTTCACTTCCATTATAATGAATGTGCAATGTGCTTGTAATGGAATTCAGTCGCATAAATTAGATTACGAAGACATGAGACGACATATGTTGGCATAACCCTTGCATGTCATCTAAACTGAATGACACTCTCAGACAGCTAATGGCTGGAAGAGATCTCGAGAAGCCTCAATGCAGTCACTTCATATTTTCCTACGGAGATGTTTTGCCTCTATCTATTATTAGGTCAAAATCACTTTAATAATTTGTTGCCTGCGATGAAGTTGGAGTTACAATGATTTCTTGAAAAATATCTTTAATTTACGTTCATTACATTCGATATTTTTTCCTTCCACCTGTTAAACACTAAGCAACGAACATGATGCAATGATATGGAGCTTAACAATTTTCTCTCCTTAAAAGTTTCTTCCTTTTATAGAGAAAATATTAAGGGCAAAATCTTGATTTAACGAACCCTTTAGCCCCATTTAACGAAATTCAACATTTGTAAAGATTTATTTGTTAGCCCAAACGGGCTATTAGTCTCGAATCGCGATTTTTCCCCATCCACTGTAAATGCGTTGTTTCCCTTTTCATTCGAGTCTGTTCGGAAAAATTCGGAAAAATGTAAGTTATTTTTCTCTCATATTTAATCTGTCTGCTACTGATAAACAAACTAAAAGCAATAGATGAGGTTCTTAAAAATATTATTTTTTGCTTTTTTATCTGATGTATTTAATAAAAATGTATTTAATTCATGATGTATCATCTAATTAAAGACATTAAATATTTGTATAAAATTAGATTAATATTTTTTCGCTTTTAAAACATACAAAAAATATATAACGTTTTCATGTTTGTCTCAATGGACCTTTATATGAATATACTGTAAAGCGTTTTCTTTTCCACCTGGGCCATCTGTCTTGTTAATCTCTGCTGATGAATAATATTAAACTTTTAATAAGCTGTTTTAAGTGAACGTTAAAATCCAAGCCCTTTCAGATTTTAATTTATTTGCTTATTTTATTTTTATATTATATGAAAATTAAGCTATTTCAAACGTCAGCCGAGTTTTCTCTGTGCCTTATGGAAGCAAGGAATTTCAAATACTGCTATGAATATCCATAAAGGAGATTACTTTAATGACAAGATTAAATCATATGTGATCAATCATCTCTTTCACAGTAATGTAAAGAAGAGGTTATCGGATGGTGGAATGCCATTTCACAGACATAATAAGCTTTACTTCTATATAGCAGCTGATCCTCTTGGGGATGGTGCCTATCAGCCTGTTTAAGCCCTATCAATAATTCTAATTTTTACACATGTCCAGAGACATTCTCCTCGGAGATGTCTTTATAAGAAAGGGCAACGAAAATACAGTAAGCTCTGAAGTACCACTCCGTAATGTATCTCTGATCTTTGGAAGGTAAATTTTATGTCTTCTTCCAATGTTGTCGTTGTCTAAGGAACTTTGCCATTGTTTCATTAAAAGTGGCCTAGTGGTCGCCTTCACGTGCTATTTCGGGCATGACATTTGAAGCATCTGCGTACATTCTTTCATGGCTGCCAATTCGGCAAATTTGTCTGCTTTTTTATTGTCGTTTACTCTAGTGTATGCACGGAGCCATTGGAGTTCCGGTTTGATTTTTGCTGACAAGGAGAGCAACACTCTCTGCATCTCCTTGACAACGGCATTTCTAGTTTTCCATCCTCGTATAGAGTGCAGACCATGGCATTTGCGTGTGAGAGGTGAAATTTGCTTTATTATTATTGGTGAGGTATCGAGCCTCTTTTCCCAGGTTAGCTGTGTTCTCGTTACCTATGACACTGACATGCGGTGGTAACCGCTGAAGAATGCAGACCTTATCTAACTTTTGAACCTTGTTTAGGCGAAATTGGATCCCATTGGTGATCTGGGAGCGCCCACCCAGGATTGCCTGTAGAGCTTTGATGACTTTGATTTGTAGAAGACACTGCGTCCTTTTGCTTGCTCAGGAAAGGGAAAGGATCTGTACATATCAAATGCCTCCGTTATGGTCAAAAGCTCGCAAGTCAAGTTAAAGACTGTGGCTTCAGCTCAGTTTTATATTGATAAGTAATGGGATAGTCAGAAATACTCTAGAACCTTCATTTCTCATTGTCTTATCAGATAAACCATTTACATAAGCGTGCATCAAGTCCTCTTTTGTATACTGTTCAACGGTCCTGATTTCTTTAGTTCTAATGATGTCAATCAATTCCTTTTTATTGCATGGCCCTTCATAAGCACCCTGGAAAGAAATGCTGGCTCGTGGAAGATTGAAAATTTGTTGTTATAATTTCCCATCCATTATTGGAATCTCTTATCATACAGAAGCCACAGCCTGCGCCTTGGTCTTCCTTTAATGCATCAATATATATAATGCATTTGATTCAAAAGCTGATGGAGCTTGCAGTTTCGTATAACGGTCATATCAAGATGACAGTCCACTTTTGGGTTACTGCACTCACAGTCAGTGTTGACGAATTCTCTGTCCCGCAGACATCTATCGGTATGCAGTCTTAAAGTGCAGACTGTGAAATTTACTTTTGTGTAACAAGATGGAGGGGCAAAGGCCATCTGGTACATTTAGTGTACCAGTAGGAGATGTTCTTCGGTCTGAACTTATGAGCATGACTTACGTTTTAAATGTAGATATAATAAGCTAGCTTAATCTTGCGGTGGACCATGCAAAGATAATAAATTTATGTATGTATTTCCCTTCAAGTCGTAGTCTTCGAGCTGTTACTAGATGTGAGACGACATACTATGACACTGCAGAAGCAAAAATTTGTTGGTAGAGCCTCCACTTAACATTACAAGAGTCATAACTTCAGGACCGTCAAGAGATTTTTAGCAATCTGCACTGTGACTGTCATCAAAGCCTGTCGACTTCAGGGAGGCTGACAAACCAATATCCTCGTGTTTCTCTCTTACAGTTTCTATTATAAGGAATCAGTGAAAGTAAAATATAATCGAAAAATTAACAGCGGGTGACTAATAAAGTCCGCAGATGGTTGAAGACAGCACAACAAGCCAGAATATTCTTAAACTCTCAATTAGAGAGACTCTTATCGCTAGCAAGAACCTCACACAATGAGGAAAACAAATGCATTTACAGTGATTGTTTCTATGCGTTCAATGTTGTTATGTATTGCCAACGGAGCTTCTCATAGATTCATAATCAATGTGTTTTTGTTCTATAATCAGTAACACGGAACCTTAACAAATCGCAAAGCAGTCCGTAATGTATCTTTACAGGGAGTCCCCTCATTGCCACAACGTAGCTTCAACACCCCAATCTTTTGCTAGTTTATGGATATTTTCACTAAACGCTGAGCTCTGGTTTCACACTGTCTTCTTGAAAGATGCCTTGCAAGTAGCAGAAAAATAATCTGCACATGCCTGGATGTTTATATGTTCGTCATTCTCAAATAGTACAAAGTCTGCTACTACGTTCTATAATAGTGGCCCAAGGCCAGACCCCTGCGGTGGAGGTCACATAGATGCCTTTGTCCGCTGTGGTGTAGCTATATCTATTGTTTAAACTCATTTCACACCAAGCATTGAAGAAAATAACATTATTTATAAATTCTTAAATATCCGTTTCTCTAAGGATTTTCATATAAAATCGAGGAAGTGGATTTGATTCATTTCAATAAGTTTAAATAAAATGCATATAATTCATCATTCCTTACAAGAAAATGATGTGGTGTACACTTTTTTTTAATTAAAAGGCAGCGATCAAAGTTCAAATCCTGTTAGTTTTGTATCTGTCATCAACGCTTATCTGTTTTATTAACAGATTGATAATGTTCGTGTAATTAATTGATTATAAAAAAAATACTTACTGAAATATTTTTTTGGAATACCCCACTTTCTTTTATTCAATTGCCCTTTTTTATTTTTTTCTAATATTTTATAGTTAGCTCCTAACTTTAATCTATATTTTATACTAATATTTTAAAATAATGTTTCTGAAATTATGACACCTGCTACATTAAATATTTAAGGAGAAACTGCTGAATTTTGCCGTCTTAGGGAAATATTAAAATTTTGATGGCTAGGTAACTATAATATGTTGGTAATAAGGCTAATAATCAAGAAATGTCACTCTTTCATCTTTCTATATTTCTTCTTGAAATATGAGTTGCATTAGTCATTCTGATCGAATACCCAGTGAGAGATTCGGACAGAAATAAAATTTCCACGACCTACTTTCTGGTATCTTTGTAAATCAACCAGAAAGAACTGTGATCATCGCCTACTGGTTTTTCGAAAAGTTTTATTAATCTCCGAGTTGACATATTTTTACAATGGATAAGCTAGATAGTCATACATTATATAAATTAGAATGTTAAATATATTCAAACTTGTGAAATTTCATAAGCATTTTCATTTTTCACAGATAATTCTAAAAATGCTTAATTTTTTTTATCAGCCGAGGATTTTGCAGAAGCATTGATGTTAGATTGGTTATGTAGTTAAATAGTACTAGAAATAACGCAGAAGCTAGGCGCTAAGGGAAGTGATCTCTGTGGAAAATAAAAAATGGTTGGTTTTCCAAATTAAGCGAACGAAAATCACGATTACAATCATTCAACAAGTCCGCTTATCACTAATTTAAACCAGGTTGAATGTTCAGTGGTTTTAACTGCAAAGCCGATATGCTAAAAGAAATTTGTCCTTATTATAAGCAATACGAAATCCAGCTGATGTAATGCTACTGCTTTTTCTCCTTTTTTTTTTTTTTTTTTTA
>KK117727.1:482640-511385 GCA_000611955.2 Stegodyphus mimosarum
ATGGGTATATATAAAATAATTAATAAATATTAATATCAATTAAATAATTATTAATTATTTTGATAATCAGTAACTATTTATTTTTTAAATCATTAATGATATTATTAGCCATTTTATTTACTTATTTACTCGTTTCTCTTTTCTAACGTCTTCCATAGCACTTTTAGATATTAAGCCCTGCCCCTGCATTTACCATTTTTTTTCGTCATAAAAATATTACAAAATATTAAAATTTTGAAAAAATATTTGTAGACTCTTTTATATTTTGTTGCACTGATTAAAAGTACATAGTTAAGAAAATGTTTTCATTGAAGTTGAAAGATAAAGGTTTATTTAAAGGGCTGGACTCTGAAGTATAGTGGAATTGTCGATATAAACATTTTGAAGCGCATAAGGATTACGTTGTTAGAGATAAACTTCCACTGAAAAGGTCATTTAAAAAAGATCGTCATCGATCTTTATGTGGTGCTTTTTTCAAAGATGCTGATACTAACTTCGGAAACGTTCAATAAATGGTATATTTACTAGCTGTATACGATCCAAATGATAATATTTTTTGCTGCAAAACTTGCGAAATGATCCAACCTCAGGTGTGCAGAGTTTACATGTTTACGCTGTTGGCTGGATACTACAGAACAGTTTTAACTCACAAATAGAATTTCCAACGTAGCTTATCAACCACATGTTTGCCAAGAATAAGATCTTATTCAAGTGACATGAGCGGTTATATCAGTGTATCTGCAGTGGTGATACCAACATTATTTGAAATCGGTTTTTTCAAATACATAAACCAAATATACGAAGAATAAATGTAAGGATATTACAGTGCGTACTCTCAAAATATTATCGCTTATGAACAGCAACTGGACGGAACTCTCAGGTACAATCCAGTGGGCGTTATATACGGCGTTAAACCTTTCGTTCACATTTTTCTGCCACTAAGGTTAAGATGGGGTGGTGCAGAAACAGAAGCGTGACAAAACCTAAGTAAATGTTGTAAATTAATTTAAAATTATACAGTAATACTTTAAGAGACATTAGATTATATTAAAGCAGGAACCATGGAAAATGAGCAATCCGAGACTCGAACCTGGACTTCTGGAATGCGTACCGTGTGTGCTACCATTACACCCCGAAGGCGTGCAGAAAGGAAGGAGAAAATACCTTATATATTTACGCATTAAACGTATGTTTTCTAAGAAATATACTTATCGAAGCTATTGCATTGTAAGCCCAAGTTTTTACTGCCAAAAGTACGTTTAAATATCAGAAATTATTTTGAGTTTCAAATACAAAACATTGTACATTTAATGTATACAAATTCTCAGTTATTTACATTTTAAAGAGGACGTGTAATAAACGAAACGAGTTATTTCTGGAAACATTTCTCGAAGAAGTGGGATTTAGAATTCAAATCCCTCCAAAAATTTATCGCAAACATAAAACTTCTCTATCGGCGAAGACGTTTCCTCAAAAAATATTTATACGGAAACGCTATAAACAGCTGTCATCTAAAGCTTTTCCTGAACCGTTTCATTTCTTGTGCGTCGTATTTCACTCCAAAATTCTGCTTTTCCTTTGAAGACACTTCTCTGCACGATCCATAAAGTCCATAAGAAATAAAAACGAGAAAGGTAGCCTGTATGTCAAAAGTCGCAAAGATTCGAACTTGTGAAATTATAGAATGCTTATCATGGGTTCCTCTTCCCCATTGGAATACATAGTTTTATTGCTAGTTTTATTTCAATTTTTGCAGGGCCTTAAGTGCTTCGCTGCATGCGACACAAATTTCTCGCTCCTCTTTCCAACGAAAAGGAAAATTCGAATGAAAAATGAGGCACCTCAGGCATTCCCGCCCTTTTCACCGATAAACTATTGATTATTTTCCCGTACAGAACTTGATTTACATATATTTCTCAAAGCAGGTTTAAAAGGTGCCTTTTGAATAAAGAAACTTGAACGTAGAAACATGGTTTGCAAAAATTCCCGATAAAGATAAGCTTAATCAGTGCGGGGGGGGGCTAGTGTAGAAAATGCAGTAGGAAATTCTTAGTTTCCGTATATTCAGTGAAGTAAAATAAATAAATAAATAAACAATATAAATCACGAATTAAATTAATTGTAATCTATGAAATTAAAATTATTTTATAATTCCTTAAAAAAGAATTTGTCTTTAAAAATTGGGAAAAAACTTAAATATGTAATAAAAGTTTTACAATAATTATCTTTTTTTCGTGAATAAAAAGGAATATCTATTTTCATTATTTTTAAAACTAAATATTTACTGGTGAGAAATAAATTTACGCTATTTCGCAGTCAGAAAAAATGTTAAACGAACTGATTTGTCTGAATAAGCAAACGCTTATTCGCTGACTGCAGTTTTGTTAAAGAGTAATGTAGCTTTATCAAAGCATTGCTGTGAAGGTGCTGAACGGTGTGAAATTCAACTGAAATGCGAATGCGGCACAGAGGTCTCAAGGCTGTGCCTAGCACAAATGTAATGTAAAGCTTTATAGTTTGTTACTTTAGGTTAGACAATTTGAAAATTTTTTGTCTGCATACTTTTCATATGCTTTTGTGGTGTAACTAGAAGAACGTCGAGGTTAGCAATTGGCAAGTCGACGTTGAAATTCAGCTATTGTGCATTTTTCGTGCTACCGGTTTCGATAAAACTTATTGATTCTGTAAGGTCACGGACATTTTTCTGATTTGTATTTTGCATTTTAACCATGATAAAGACTGCTGAGGAAGATGCTCGAGTCGTCTAATTTGCTAAAATACCGTAATCTCTCTCTAGCATAAATAACGACTGGAGATTATAAATGGAGGTAGGGTCCGTATGACATTAACTGTCCAGTTTAAAATTAAACATCTGTCGCATTCACAACTCTAACTATAGTACATTAGTATAGTATGATTAAATTAAAAAAATTGCAGTAAACGGGAATGTTGTTGCTTGATAAACGTTTTGCAGATGCCTTTCTTCAGGGCACAGCTCCCGCTTCTTAAAAAGGTTTTCTTCCTATAGAAGAGAAATCTGTGTGACCGCCGTGGAAATCAGTAAAGTTTTATTTTATTCGAAATCTAAGATTAGGGTTGCCTTTTTGACTGATCTTAAATTATACCAACCATCAGATTTAAATTTAACGCAGATAATAATTTGCACAAGATATGAACTACACTCACGTTTGTGAAAATTGCAACACCATGAAGGACTTACGCGAGTGAGCTGAAATTTTCAGGAAATGCAAAGTAGCGCATGATATGCAAATGATTAGAATTGCAAATCCGTAGCGCATGCGTATGGCTGATGGATCCGAATAAATAGACGGCTGTAGCGAGGCGTGTATGGTTATCGGTGGTTATCTGCTAGTGGTAAACGTTAACTCAATCTGTACTTATGCCTCGTCGACGAAAGAGAGCG
Organism: Stegodyphus mimosarum; assembly: GCA_000611955.2. NCBI lineage: Eukaryota > Metazoa > Arthropoda > Arachnida > Araneae > Eresidae > Stegodyphus > Stegodyphus mimosarum. The sequence goes on from KK117727.1 coordinate 486,065, forward strand.
AGATTTGAACAACTTACAGAGTTTGAACGAGGGAGAATCATCGGCCTTCGTGAAGCTGGATTGTCGTATCGTGCAGTAGCCTCTCGTGTGCAGCGTAACAGCAGCACAGTGATGCGCGTTTGGAAGCAGTGGACGGACGAGTGTCGGACAACTCGGAAATCCGGGAGTGGACCCCGAAATGTGACGTCAGCTCGCGATGATAGACACCTGGTCCGCATGGCGCGGACGGACCGTACAGCTTCCTCTAGACAATTGGCAGCACTGTGGTCAATAGCTACAGGTGTTTCATTGTGTGCTTCATCAATTCGTAGACGTCTGCTGCAGTGTGGACTGCGCGCACGGACTCCTTTATACAGGATCCCCCTAACGCACGACCATCGCCGCCTGCGGCTACAATGGGCCAATCAGCATAGAGACTGGCGTGCTGATTGGCAGCATGTCGTGTTTTCTGACGAATCCCGCTTTAATTTGTGGTACCATGATGGCCGCATTCGTGTCAGACGCTATGCCGGTGAACGCCACCTTCCGGAGTGCATTATCGAACGCCACAGTGGACGAACACCCGGAGTTATGGTCTGGGGCGCCATAGCATATCATAGACGATCTCAATTGCTACGAATTGTGGGCAATCTGAACAGCAACCGGTATATCCGTGAAGTTCTACAGCCCGAAGCTGTTCCCTTCCTTCAAAGCTTGCCAGGCGCTGTATTTCAACAGGACAATGCCCGCCCTCATACTGCTCGGATTGTTAAATCCTTCTTTGCAGCGCAGCAGGTACAGCTTCTTCCTTGGCCTGCGTGTTCCCCGGATATGTCGCCAATTGAACATGTGTGGGATGTCATTGGTCGGCGTCTTGCTCGTGATCCTCGTCCTGTTGCGTCTGCAGACGAACTTTGGGTACGCGTACAAACGATATGGAATGCTCTTCCTCAGTCAGACATTCAAACTTTGTTTGACTCCATGCCACGTCGTGTAGCAGCACTTATTGCGGCGCGTGGTGGCCACACAAAATACTGATTCTGATCTCTTGTTCTTGTTTGTTTACTTTGAACATTTAATCATTTATTTGTACCACTACCACTCAACTGTGTATTAAATTGCATTCAATTATGACGATTCCTTCTTGGTGTTGCAATTTTCACAAACGTGAGTGTAGATATTCTGAGTACGACTTGCTATAATTGGTATTAAAAACCCAATTTGTTATTGCCTCTTAAATACAAAATACAATTGTTGAAAATTTCGATGAAGAAATATAGATAAAATAGGTGTTTAAGTCATTAAATACAAGATAATCAGGAACGCATTTTTATAATACCAAAGCCAAATCAAATATCATTTTGCCAACTGGCAAAATGATCGTTCATGTCGAACTTGACTTTATCGGAACTAAAAACAATAACACTTCTAATTCAAGATGTCGAAATGTTAAAAAAAGAATTAAATGAGTAATGAAGATGAACTAATAATTGAAAATTTCCGTAGCAATATGAAGAAATCAAAGGAAACGAATTTTTGTTTTTCAAATTTAACGAATGAAAATATCATCTTCTAGAAACTTATTTAATTTCAGTATTATATCTCCTCCTGTTTAATAATTATATTTTCATGTCTGAGAGTAATGGAAATAAATTAATTTTAGATCGAATATTTATGTGTAGTTACGTATTTTATGCGCTTCGTATCTTAATTATATAATTTCTTAAGCAAATTGACTAAATTTTTATTGCATTTCCATATCTCTCAAACCAATATAAAGATATTTCTTATAATATGTAAGAATTCTCTAAACGTTATTGTATAAATACGTAACAAGAAGTAATTACTGCTTCAAATGCTTTAAAAGTTAACGTATACTAATTGCTTTAATATAGCTTTTATATTATAAATTATTTAAAATATTTGATCTAAATTCTCTAATGTAATGTCTAACTCTCCTTGCTTTACAAATGTTCAGTTGAAAAATATATTGCTACGTTTTTCTCTTCAAGGATTCGTGGATTTGGAGTGAATAACGACGGCGACACTTGATGAAGTATCAAAACACACTTTATTGGCCAGTATTTTACAAGACAGCTCCAAAATCACGCTTACAGTCGTCGAAGAACTACTGTAAACTTGATGAGACAATCAGCGACACAGCCTTCAGGCTATCAGGCTATAACGGTGGAGACAGCTTCACGCCAAAGCACAGAGTACAGCTCACGACTCTGCTCAGTCGTTCTCGGAACTTTACGTACTCTAGAGACTCTCCACGCAACAACTCGCGATGCACTCGACGATACGCTAGAGTATAGCTCCCGACTCGGTTCAGTCGTTCGCGGAGCTCAACAGACTCAAAAATAAAACTCGACGATGCACTGCCTCGCGATACACTAAGAAACTCGGCTCCATGTACTCGACAACTAACTCGACACCAGGCTATGCACTGACTCCGCAATGACTCTTAACTGACTCGCACTGGCCCAAAAGACTCGATTTCCGCGTACCAACATGGTTTATATAGCTTTTGGTTTGTGTTCCAGAACGTTCTGGGCTAAATCAGGAAGAATTCGTTCTAGAAGGTTCTCCAAGCGTCTATAGCATATCGCCAATTTTCTCGCCAAATGTCGCCAATTAAGCGATTTCTCGCCAAATATGGCAACCCTGCCTTCCCTTTCCATTTTATGGCAATCCTACGCCTGCTTTGCGGGAAAGCTATCTTACCGCACCTGGACATTTCGTAACATGATATTTTTTGCAATTTTTGCTTTAAATATCCAATTTGCTTTAAATATTTTTGTTAATTATGACTTTCTTAGGAGAATTATTTACTCTATATTGATTATTTAATATAATATTCTTCCTTTGAATTATATTTCATATTCAGATTTTCCTGCTGCAATGAACAATTTATAAGTAAGTGATTATCTTCTAAAAGGCATGTTTAATTTCTTTAAGCGTGTTATGTAAATGATACCATGTACTTTCTGACAGATATGTATGATTTGGAAATCTTTGTTTTTACATCAAATTGATTCTGAAATAAACAAATCCACATCGTGTTCAAATAAAAGACCATATTCTCTAGGGATGTTTTTCATTTGAAATGAAATGTATAAATAATTATATGTACAAAGCTTTTAGGAAAAATATTTATTTATATAATAATGCTACAATGTATGCTCATTTGATTTCCTATACTGCTTGACGTTCATTTTCGCGAATGATTATTAACTTCATTTAAAACTGTACTAAAATAATCCAGTATAATATCAAAGTATCGCATATTATACTAAAATGTAAAACAAATAATTAAAACGACTTAAAAATTTTCAAATCAAAGCAATTAGGCATAGAGTTTACACGTAAATGCCTCTTCACGCATCAGGTAATTAATTAACAAATCACCTTGAGGATCACCCTCTAGAGAAATGTTTATTACTCCATTTTTCTGGCGAAAAATAGTAATTAATAAGAGTGTTTTAAAATTCATGAAAAAGCTACATATGTTTATGTGGCTGGCGATTTCCAAATAGGCAATAAAAACCATAAACTTCATCTCAGAGAAAATCATTTCAAGGCTTTCCAACAAGGATGATGGTCTATTCATGGTTGAAGAATTTCCACTGACAAGCTCCTTTGGAAAATGTATAGCTTTTCTTTTCCTGAAAATGATAATACCAGAAAGATTGCATCTTTCACTAGGGTAAAGAAATGATTTAATTTTCCCCCATTTGCATATGAATGTTCATTTTCTAAGCGGATGATTAGGAGAAATACACAAATTATTTTCCCCAGAAAAAATACATTAACCAATTAATACCTTCAACTAAGATCCTATAAAAACATAGCATCCATTGAAAAGATTCCTATTTGCCCATAAGGGCATAAAAATTTACTTCAAAACCTGTAAAGTCACTTGGTGAAATATGAGCAATGGGTGCATATTTTGCTTTAATGGCACATATATTGTAATATTACAATGATTTTTAGAATGTACATTGATCTCTCCCCGAAAAAAATGGGACAGTTTTATATCTCCCGTCCTACTGGGCCGATTGACGAAATTCAAATTGCCTTTTACATGTCTCGAAAGCGCGACTTAGGATATGTATTAGATTTATATATAGCATTATTCTAATATTGGTATTTTGACAGAAAATCGGACTTTTTCTGAGATGGCGTGCCACGTTTTTCCATATTTCGATTCTACGACTCAAATACGTCAAACTGCTAAGGGTTAGTAAAACTCGCGCGAGTAGTTTTGTTGTTGTTATTCATGCTCACTTGTCTGACAGAGTCAGCCCAAGCCCACGAGAATAGTTGCGTCAAGCAGCGCTAGATTACGCCTGTTGGCAACAGCCTTGAGCACCTACCAGGTGACAGTGCGATTTGGCTCAGTTCCGCCCCCAATTTTGATCGAGAGCACCCCGGGTGAACGGCTCTGAGGGTCTCCCATCCCTCTCCCCTCCCACCAAACCACATGAGAGGACTTTCGGCTCGCCGAATATTTAAAGTGCCGCTATGCTGCACCGACACTATACATTTACAAATATCTATGCCTTATCCGGGATTCGAACACGAGCCCTTCGGCACGGCAGTCAGCGACGCAAACCACTATACCGGTTGGGCGGCTAAGAGTAGTTTTAAAAAAACATTAGCTCTTAAAGTTTTAGCTCCTCCATGTAAATTGATTTTGGTATATATTTATTAATACCTCCTTTTTTTTAATTAAACTTTTTGACTCTCCCTTACACATTTCGAAATTTAATATCATTTCTAAAAAATTTCACTCAGTTTTTATGTTTTATTTTTAAAATATGTATTTTTAAATAGTTTTTATAATTTTTTTAAATTTAAATTTTCCAAAAAATTTTAATTTTGACCTACAAAATATTTACCATCATCTTAAAGTAGATGCATTTCTAAGCATACCTGCAAAAAATTAGATTTCTTTTATTCAAAATTTTCTAAGATATACGTGAATTTACATTTTGGAGCGCTTTGAAATTTAGTGTATTTATTGTAAGCGATAATAACGAAAATGTGGTTTACCCACTTTGTTAAAATTATTTGAAAGTATGAAGGATGGCTTTTTTTCTGCTCGTGAACAAGAAAAAAAAAGGAAGAAAAATAGGTTGCTATAAATTAAGAAGTTCGCCAAGTGAATTATTCTTGGCTTAAACTGAAAAATACGCCAAGATAAATTTTTAAAGTTTTTCTTAAATTTCTCACCAAAAATTATAAAATTTAATATCTAAGCATAATTTGAATCATAAAATCTAAATATGGAAAAACAATGGTATGTTATTTCAGAAGAAGTCCGATTTTGTGTCAAAATATCTATGTTAGACAATGCTATATATAAATCTAATATATATACCCCACGTCTTGCTTTCGAAACATGAAAAGCTCAATTTGAATTTCGTCACTCGGTACAGTGGAACGAGAGATATAGAACTTGTGCAGTGTACTTTATATATTGAAGATATTCACACATATCAATATTTTTAGCTGTAAAACAAAATACAGAATAGTCGTATGGTGCTCCAAACAGGCAATGTAGGGAATCTGAGGAAGTGGGAAAAATTGAATCCGGAAATTTTTCTACAGTATATAAATTGATGATATCTTCGAAACTTATAAAAGGTTTCCGAAACGAAATATTTATTCGGACTTCATGGAAGAGATTTATCGTTCATTTGAATTCATAATGTCACTGTCCAGTTTAACGTATGGTAAATGTCAAGCAGAGATGTGTAAAATAAACTTTTTGTAAATAATAAGCGAAATAACATAAATAATTATAATTAATGAAATGCCAAAATTAGCCATCAAATCTGTTGGGCAAATTTTTTATTACACTAACCATTATTTTCTAAACTTTTTACAGTAAGGAATTGTTCCCTTGAAAAATTTCAACGAGTTATTCTATCATTAATCGCAGTCTTTACACCAACTTTTTTATAAAAAGCGCTAATGTTACTCCAGCGCCGCCTTTGCTAATGATCCCCAATAATCGAAAGTGGCTATTAAATAGAGAATTTGAGAAGACATTAATTACGCATCTTAATGTAAACTAGACGTGATAAATGTAATATTTTATCGCTTAAATATAGATGATATTAAAGAACCGCAAAAAATTTCTTTCTGTATGAGGCAAACAAAGACAAAACCATAACAGCAACAAGATTTAAATTAAGATATGTAGGATTCCATTTCTTAAGTTAAGCAAATATTTCTTCAGAATTCCTCTGTAGAATCTTTTTCATATATCTACTGCCAAGCAATCAAGAAATAGCAGCCGATAATAGGTCGGCAAGGGGCGAAATTTCAAAGAGAAAATGGCGAAATCGAAGACACGCACACATACGGTTAGGGTGGATCAATATCAAGAAGAAGGGAAACTCAATAAACCGGTTAATTTATTGGGCACGCTTGAGTAATTTGCTGCCTGCTAAAAGAAACCGCGGCTCAATGATGTGATAAAAGAGGAGGCAAATTATGCATATGAACTAAATAACTAAATGTTTCCTTCCTTTCGCCTTTCCATTTTAATATTTGAGAGAAAAAATAGACTTATTATAACACTTCTCTTAATTATGCCCGACGCAGAATTTCATGAATTTCCACCTCCAACTGCAAAGGGAACAGCTATGTAAGAAAAATAAATCGATTCAGCTCAAGATAATTTTTAGTGAAATTTTATTTCCTTTCGTGTGAGTTACTGTGCTTAAAAGTTTCGACTGATGGAGAAACGTTTTGAAATTTTTAACGCAAACAGAATTATTTTATTTATAAAAAAAAAACTAGATCAGGATATTTTTAATTGAGAAAATCAACCTCCTACTAGTACAAATTTCTACTTTTCTTTCCTTGTTTTGTTTTAGTATATTTTTTTTACATGTGTTTCCTATCTGTGAGCATATGATTAGCAAAGCTATAGGAAACCTGAGAAATTAAACTGATAGTTGAAATTAAAGTCACACAATTGAAGGAAACAAATAATTCGCTCGCGCATTCCTGGATTTGTACTTGAATCTAACAAAGCATGGCACAGAGTATATTTTGAATTTCAAATTGCAAATACACGGTTCAAAATGCCAAAAGATTAAAAAAAAAAAAAAAAACTGATGTGAGCACCATATGACTTCCTTGTATGGCCTATCAAGTTACACAAATTTTTGCCGCATTCCATTTACATTTGTTTCCTCGAATTTCATTAGAGATAGATTTCTTATACAATCAATTCAGTTTTCACTTCGCGGCAAGGCAAATACATAAAACTCAAAACCTCTTCATTAGAAATTGTAAAATTCTGAAAGCATAAAGTACCAAATATAGTTAAAAGAGTTTTTTTTTACAATTAAAATTAGAGCTTCTATGGAAAAGCAAGCAATTCGGCCATCGAGCAGAAAGACATATTTTTGGTGCAACAAAACTGAAAGTTTGCTTTCGGTCTCCACTCGACGAAAAGACACTAAAGTTGGTGCAGAAAATGACTGAATTCACTATTTTACTAAGAGGTTCAAATGTAAAAAAGGCTTTGTAGCACATAAACAACTTTTGAACTGTTGATAATTCTACAACTATTACATGCGGATTAATTAAAGCAATGAAAACGTTGACGAGAACATAAGAACAACATAATTCAATGACATTCAGAGCAACAAAATGCATAATTTACCAACATATAAAAAGAATAAAAAAACTCAGCTCACTGACCTCCGTACCTGAGTATATATACGTTTGTTGCGGCCGATTCCAAAACGGGAGGTATACAGTTTAAGAGTCCTATATAAAAATTGTAACTTTCTGAGGCTACTCGTGTTTGAGTTATGTGAGCTACATACACACATAAACACATACGTACGCGAATAAAAAATCTCTTATGAATCCATTTTATAACCCGATTGGAAAAAAGAGTGACCGTACGTACAGATGTCTCGCAAAAACATCGTTCAAATGGATTAGAGAAAGATCAAAAGTGGATATTACCGGTGAATAATGATACCTGAAATTTTTCGCTATTACAATTCTTCCTTTACTTCGTTCAAGGAAGTAAAAAGACTTCAGTGAAATATTTTAACTTGTTTCATGAGCAGGTATAACAGGAAATATATTTGAAAAATATTACTTAATTAAATATAAGGTATTTAAACTAATGGAATTAATTTTGAAGCGTAAAAGAGCACATTTAGACAAATTCTTCATCAAAGAATGAATGTTTGCACTTTTAAGCAGTCTGACGCTGGAGGGTACTTCTCCATTTTCCCACTTAGGCGTTCTTTGGAACACAATGACAGCGGGTTTTCGAGTACATTGATAAAAGCGGTGATTTTCCCATGCGCCATCATTATTCTTTCCATATTCATTCTAATTTTACGTAAGCAAGTGACATTTTTGTATATTTTGGATTTTGTTTGTATATGCTCTTCAAGTACAGAAGAGCTTTGATACTCAGTTTATAACTTTACGTTCAAAGGCATATTCATAAAATTAAATAGGATCTTACAAACCAACCATATAGCTTCTACGAATTTTTTAAATAGTTGTATATAAGAATATTTTCCCTGTACATGGCATTTAATATAAGAAGTAAATTTTATACTGAGCTTCTAGACCATTAAAAGAGAAAAAGAATATAAAACCGAAAACAAAAACTGAAAGCTTTCAGATCTTACATTACGCCCAAAGAGGCCTTTTTTTAACGTTTTCTGTGTTACCCTAATTTCTTAAATATCATGTTCTTCGTACTTAAACTACACTCTTAGACAAAAAAAAAAAAAAAAAAAAAAAACAAAAAAAAACGACGCACCAAGAAGGAGTTATCCGAATGGGACGAAAATCGGTAGAAGTGATGTAATGTACAGAAAAACAAATGATTACAGTTTGAGAAAAATTGAATAATTTATTGAAGTGATTGAACTTCAGAAAGTGAAAAAGTCTGTAACACGTTTGTTCACCTCTGGCCCTTATGCAAGTAGATATTCGGCTTGGCATCGATTGATAGAGGTCGCGGATGTCCTCCTGAGGAATATCGTGCCAAATTCTGTCCAACTGGCGTTAGATCGTCAACATCCCGAGCTGGTTCAAGGGCCCTGCCAATAATGCTCCAAACGTGCTCAATAGGAGAGAGATCCGGCGACCTTGCTGGCTAAGCTAATGTTCGGCAAGCGCAAGGGAAGCTGTAGAAGTATGTGTCTCCCCGGGGGTTGACTCAGGAGAATTCCTGGTAAGTACTGGCTAGGATCTGTAGACAGTCTCAACCACGGGTGTATATAAGTTGTCTTCACAGGACTAGAGCCCGAGTTTATTCTCAGCTTGGTTCAGGCTTGGCAGGGACCGTACTGGTACTGTCGTGTCTGTTCCTCTGTCTGTGGTGGAGTAAGATCGGAGATCATCGACCTTGTCGTCGGGGATTTGTCCCACATAGTTCCAGTGGCGGGGACTGCTTGTCCCAACGCTTTATATGGAGCCGGGCAGGGACTGTGGGGTCTGCGTCGCCGATGAGCGAGTCTCAGGAGCTTGGACACACTCACCCTGAAAGGCAGACGGGGGTCCAGTTCTTGCGTTCTGTAGAAACATGTGCAGTGTTGTTGCGGGCATTATCTTGCTGAAATGTAAGCCCATGGTGGCGTGACATGAAGGGCAACACAACGGGCCTTAGAACTTCGTCAACGTACAGCTGTGCTGTAAAGTTGCGACGGATGACAACCACAGGGATCCTACTATGAAATGAAATTGTACCCCAGACGATTACTTCTGGTTGTCGGCTTGTCTGCCGGAAGACAGTCAGGTTGATATCACACCGCTGTCCGGGGCGTCTCCAGACTCGCCTTTGCTGGTCATCGATGCTCAGTTCAAAGCGGGACTCATCACTGAACACTATTCTACTTCAGTCAGTGACATTCCAGTGCGAATGAGCCCGACACCACTGCAAACGGGCTTGACGTTGTACAGAGCTCAGTGGTAGTCGGAGCAAGGGGCGCCGTGACCTCAGCCCCCTTTCTGTAAGCCGTCTATGAATGATCCTTGCGGTCACTGAAGCACTAGTTGCATGTACAATCGATGATAATTATGCATCTGGGGCTGTGAGTGCCGCTCTGACGATTGCTCGGTCTTCACGTTCTGTCGTTTCTCTAGGCCTACCGCTTCTTTCTTGACGCTGTATGCGACCATGTTTCACCCATTCCTGCCAACATCGTCTAACATCGCTCCTGCTCAAATGTAGAGCTATTCGCCGATAAGGCCAACCGGCTTCTGAGCCCAACTACACGACCTCTCTCAAATTCTGACATCTGCACATATCGTTCGCGCACCTATATGCGAGGCATAGTTACTGTCTACCACAGTACACGGAATGAAATTCGTGAAGAATTTATGACCTGGAATCGTAATTTCTCCTATTAAATATCCTGCCAGTTGCGCAGATCCGATGCGCTGTAGCGACAACCGTTCATTCATTGGCAGCCAAAATGTAAAATTTGCATTTTCTGTCGAAACCTGTATGCATAACAATTTGTGTCCAATTTACTTTGTATCTTCTCGGTACGTTCGTGGTGCGTTTTCTTTTTTGTCTAAGAGTGTATAAAATTCAATTCAACAGCAATATCGCGACATAATTGTTAAATGACATATCTTTAGAATTTCCGATGCACAATCTCGCGCGCTGGAGAATTTTGTTTTCGTGTAGTGTTGCCATTGCTCGCTTTGAAATCGTTGAGTTAGTTAATCAAAAATTCGTTAAAGTGTTACAAAATATGAAATCGATAATAGAACAAATTCCAAATTTAGGCTTCCAGATAGATGTTCATATTCGGAGGTGGATTACGTTATTCAAAATTTGATGGCTCTTGGTACCTTTGCTTTATCACAATGCGAGAAATATACATACATTTATGCAGATTCTTCGTTATTTAATTTCTTTAAATATAACACAGGGCGAATAACATTTGGTGGCAACAGTTTGAAAAGTGACACGGACATTTACAGTGAATCGACGTAAAATGCCAAAACGAAATTAATAGCTCTTCTGAATCAACGATCCTTTAGGCTGATAATATTTATAACAATTTTGGGACATTTTTGTAATTTTTATTGAATTTATTCAATTGTTTTGTTTAGTAATTAATTAAAGTCTATTAATATTCAATTTTAGTTAAATTCTTTATCTTTGCTCATTATGTATATCAAATGTTTAAAATGTATAGATATACATATATAACATTCTGGTCCTATATTACAAAATTCTTATTTTTTCTTTTCTGTAAATCCTTAGAACTTAATTTTTAATAGCAGTACTCCCATAATCTAGTTTTACTACATCTTTAGTTACGTTAAATTAACATTATATTAATCACCCATACAATCTGAGGATAATATATTTGGTTATTCACTTATGTGTACGAAGAAATTGTTATTTTTCAGCGATATTGCGATTAACTTAACAACATAACGATTTGAAAGAAATATGTAATACATCTTAATTTATATCTGCACTTTATATATTAATAATATACATACAGTGGCTAACATTTGTTTACAGACACTTCCATTTTTGAAATTTATTTGCACAGATAGTGTAGTAAATATTAAAACACAGACTCCAAATTTTTCGTGATCTATTGCGTTTTCTGTATTTTAGGATTTGATTACATCAAAAAATAAAAATCATCGAAATATTCTTTTCAAATCTTTTTCCAGAATTCCAGAATTCTTACTATGCAACTAATATTTCGCATAAGTAAAAGCATTGTTGAGATGTTTCTTGGTTCACTTTTTTATGTAAAAATGCATCATAAATATTATCATCTGCATTTGGAAATTATAACTTGTTTAGCAAAATATATTAGTAGTTCGATATCTGAAGTGACCATAGGAAGACGCTACAAATTAAAGTCAGGTTATGTTCGAAATTTCACTATTCATGATTTCTATGAAGTTTTCAAAATATTCGAAACACCGTAGCCACAAAATCTTTAGCTAATTGTGATGCATTGAAACGGTGGAAATTACGTGCAGTCTTCACATGCACTGAAGTCTGGACCACATTCCAACTAACACGAAGAATCAGAGATATATCCCACGAAAAATCGAAAATTAGTGCTATAAAACTTGCAGTAAATTTAGAACAACAGTTTGCGATAAACGTTAACCCTGAAACTGTTAGAACAATCGTAAGGGCACATGGATCATTGAACAATTAGCAAGAAAAAGTTTCTTTTTCAGCAAGAAAATAAACTAAAATATCCTTGGCGTTCATAAAATCTATGGTATGATAAGATTACTCTGAACCCATCTCTGAACCCTGAACTCTGAAACCATCTGCAAGAAAACTTGTATGAAGAACGCATTCAAGTCTGATGTATCCAGATAACGATCCTAAACGTACAGGCCAGACTGGTCGCTTGTGATTTTTACACAGTTGTCTTGAAGCTATCAAAGCTGCTCCTTATTCTTTCGACTTAAATCCCATCGAACATTTATGGAGTGAGTTGGAAAGAATAAGTAAGCACGACATATCTTCGAACGTTTTATTAAAAGCAACTCTTATATAGAAAGGAAACAAAATATGACATTGTAACCAGACAAAAATCGTTAAATTTATGTCAAAGCGCGTGAAAAGTGTAATTTTAGCTAAAGAATATCTGATGAAGTATTGGAAGATCTTTATTTTCATATTAAATATGAACTGTTTGTTCATCTTACTCCGAATACTCATGGTAATAATAATCCGAATAAGTGTCTGAATACTTATGGGAACCCATTTTCAGAGCTTTTTAATATTTGTTTTAAACCAAAAAGGTTTGGATACTTTTTCGAAAAAATCAGGTTTTAATAAGAGATGACCGTGAATAAAAGATATTTTGCTAAAATTTAATACTGTCTTTCGCGGCCTGTAAGACGCATTGTGATTTATCGGGCTAGACTTTATGAAAAATATTTGGATCAGACAGAAAAGGATCAATGTACTTACAATATTAATGATAACATTTTATATAATGAACGCTAATCTTACATTAAAAATTTAGAAAATATAAATTTCAGCATTTATTTATCGTAAAAGTCTAGAAATTTGTCACCATCACTGCTAAAAGTATATACACAGTTATTTTAACTTTATTTGCCACTGTCACTGGATTTGTCATTTTCCTTATGCAGAGTGTCATTGTAACTTCCATCTACACTCATGTCCACAAATTAAAGATAATGCAAAATCAGAAAAAAGAAGAGTTAGAAACAAAACAAATTTGACTTATTTGTAAAGCTTATTTATTAAACAAAAGGTAAAGAGCAAAAAAAGATGCTATATGTTTTATATTATTAAAAAAATTAGCGATTTTTTCTCCCTGGAGCAAATTACAAAAAAAAACCTATTTACAAAAAACCAATATTACATGGTTAGTATGATTATTAATACATTGTATGTCTCCCAGACGATGCAATGCAGTCCGTACAACGCCTAGGCATCTGAGTATCAAATTATCGATCTGATCTTGGGGGATATTACACCACTCAAAAAGCAATGCTCTCCGAAGTTCCGGTAGACATGTAGGAGAGGAGGTTGACGGGCTGCAACTCGTCGACCAAGCATGTCCCACACGTGCTCTACTGAATTCAAGTCCGGTGAGAATGCTGGCCAGTCCATACGGGTGATATCCTTCGATTGAAGGCATTCGCTTACGATGTTTTCACTGTGCGGACGGGCGTTCTTATCCATAAACACAAATTGTTCGCCTATGGCGCCCCGAAACAAGCGTACATGTTGTTCCAGAATGACGTCCCGATAGATTTGGCTGGTCATGGTTCCAACTTGAACATGCAGGTCAGTTCTGGAACCCAGAATAATTCCGACCCAAACGAGCACTCCTACGCCACCGTAACGGTGTCGTTTAATGATGTTTTCTCGGTGGTAACGGGTACCTTGTGATAACGGGTAGTAACAGAGGCATTTTCGACATGTTTCAGATATTAGTGGGGATTTTAGGCGAAACTGAGCCTCAACATTCATTCTCCCAGTTGGTGCACGATCACCTGTGTCTTTGCTTTTAAAAGAGTTCGAGCGCTACTTTCCAACCCCAAAACACCCACGAACTGGTAAGGAATGGATCTGCGACACATTTTCAACAAGTCAGGCGAATCTAACATGTCTGTGCGAGAAGAAGTTCAACTGCTGAAGAGTGCAAATGATGGCGGCCTTAAAACTACTTTCGAGACAACAACTCTGCCGGTGTTCTGGATTAAAGTCATGGCAGAATACCCTGAGATTGCTTCACAGCACTTAATTCTTTACTGGCATTTCCGACAACCTATCTGTGTGAAGCGGGGTTTTCTGCGGTGACAACAACCAAAACAAAACAACGGAATAAACTGGACATAAAAAAAACACTTCGGGTGTCATTGTCTCCGATTACTCCCAGATGGAACCGTCTCACTGCAAAGAAACAAGCTCAGGGTTCTCATTGATTTAAGGTTCTAGTAAGTTAAAATGTTAAATCACCTTGTATTTATGTTTTGGTGTAACTGTATTTTATTATGAAGGCATGTTTAAATACAATTAGATTAAAATTAATAAATCAAAATAACCTAAAATATAAACAATCAACGTGCCCCCTCAGCAGGCCGCGGTAAAATTATCAAACGTTGACCGGTCAGCGGTGATAATAAGGTTGAGGAACACTGTACCAAACTATCAAAATCAGGTGTAAACTAAATCAGGTATGAACACGCGTTTAGCGACAGTCTCATGCTATTTAATTATGTTTGCATATGTCGGTGTTTATAGCAACAAATATTCTGGTTCCAATCAACGAATCACCGAGACACTTTCGTTTTGAGCTAGTAAAAGTTAGCCAACCGGACGGAGGCTTATATTTTGAAGCGTCAAACACGATGAAAGCTAGCAGATGTGATTTGTCAGATATGGTAGCTCTTGTGAATTTTTCTTACACTATAAAAGGTAATAATAAAGAATGACTACTACCGTTTTTAATGCAATTTGGGCTAAAATGAGTGACAGCGCAGAAAGGTGGAAAAAGTTAGATGGCTTTTTTTTTGCAATATTTACAATGCGTTCCGCCTTTGGGCACTACCCGCAAAGGAGGGAACTCGTGAAAGACTTTTTAAGAGAAACTGGTTCGTATCCACGTTATAATGGAGATAATCATGAAACGCCCATGCAGCCACCTCGTTCACCGGCATTTCAGCCTCAGACCGAAATACTAGCTTTCAGCGGCTTTTACCGCTCGGCTGCTGGCAGACGTTAACGGGCTTTAAAAGCGAAATTGCTTCTATACCAATCACGGAATAGATTTTTGTGGTTTGTAAAGCGTCTTGCTATTGGTGCACTGTGATTTCAAGCGAGAAGCAGCGTCATTAATTTTTATTAATTTACTTTTGATGTGCACAGTTGTAAACCAGAACTATTTTATAATTGTATACATTTTATAAAAACGATTCGGAAGGTAATGAAAGCGGTTCCGCATTGCCTCAACTTGCGTTTTAGAGGAAAAATTTATACCTAGGTCTATAAGATGCAGGCTGATTTCAGAGCACCTTTTTGGAGTAAAAAAGTGCATCTTATGGGACGGGAATTACGGTAACTGACAATTGTAAATAAAACCGAAAGTCACATATACTCGAAAAATAATGTGAACAACTGCAATTGATATAATCTGAAGTACAAAAAATTATTTCAGCCTTCTTTTTATAATTCAAGGCTTATTTATTAATAGAATTACTATAGCTTATGACGCAAAAATGATAAATGGTGATAATAAATTATTATTAATGCAAAAGTTTAGGTTCAGTGTATACAAAATATTCATTTCTGTGGCAAATACGAGTTTGGTATATTTCTTTATCGCTAACTTTAGTTATAATTAGTTCAAGTATTGAATTTATTTTAAATACACATAAAAGAAAATATTACCGTTCAAAAAAATAATTCTTTATATGTGAGCCAAAATAATTTAAAACTCTATAACCCAATGAAATAAAACCAGCAAAAGTCTCTTTAACCATATTTAACATTCCTTCAAGCACAACTGATCTACTTGATACTCTTGCAAAATTTTACTTCCTAATTTTAAAGCTATAAGGCTCAAAGTCGCGAAATCTTCTGTCCTTTCATCCTTCATATATACAATACTATATAATCGCATTAATTCTTGAGGATTAGATGTAATCGAAATATTCTCTTCGGAAACAATTTAATAGCATTGCAATCCCATAATGTTATTTAGGAATTTTAAAACACTATTGATTTTAAGTTCGCAATGCTAGCTTATTTAGCGGTGTAGGCTTAAATTATTTTGTAATTTTTCTAGATTATAATTATTCATATTTGTTGATTCACACTAATCAAGTGAATATGAATTTTTCTATTTCATGTATGAAAATTAGTTCATTCCTGGAGATAATTTTTATATCATAATAAGTAAGTTGATAACAGTTTAGGATTTGGCGTAATAAATGTTTTAGATTTAGTAATCAAAAGAAGTATGAAAAGATGAAAGATCGAAAGGTATTATTTGAATATAATGATAACTCAACACAAGCGACAGTGTATTAGAGCTATGCAGAAGCAAAAATACACGAAAAGCTTTTAGATCATGAGAAAAATATAGCACTTCAAAACATGATAATGATTCATTTGAAGAAGCAATACGGGAAAACCTTTTCTTTCTTCAAAAGTTTTGATGTAAGCTTTTCAACTTAATATGCTAGATGTATTAAGTGACGTAAAGTTCATCTGATGTGTTCTGTATGGCCTGGAGTCTTCAGTTTTGAATAATATAGTAAAGTACGCACAATCCTATAGGTAATATAAAATAAAACTCTCATCGTAAAATAAGGGACAAACGAATAGAATTTATAGAGTTAAAAATTTCATCCAGCTGGTGTTTGTATTCAAAATATGTGAAATGCTGGAAATCCTGAGTATTATATGCGAATGCCAGAGAATATATCCCTCTCATGACTAGAATAAGCGATACAAATTTGTAGTGCTTTCTCTCAGGTTTGTGGATCTGTAAGAAAATAACAAATAAAAATAAATATAATTGAATAATAAATAAAAATAGTATAAATTAATAAAATAATAAATAAAAAATAATATAAATTAATAAAATACTGAATAAAGTGAATATTGATGAATAAAAGAAAGAAATAAAATGAAAATTATGTGGTTATGAATACAGAAAACTCTCGTTAACATTAAAACCAAGTGAAAGTAAAATCAAGAATTTGTGTTAAGTAAGGCCATCTTGATCTCCCATCAAGATGACCTTGGTGTTAAGTGGGAGACAAATTTATTTTTGGAATACTATTATCTACACATTAACCATTCATAGCATACAGGTAAACTGCGAAAAAAGATATAACAGTTCTATATCTCCTGTTCTACGGGGCCGAATGTCGAAATTCAACTTGCGTTTTGTAAGTCTTGAAGCGCGACTTAGGATATGTATTAGATTTATATATAGCAGTACTCTTATTATTTATGAATTCAGGCACGAGGAAAAGTATTTCATTTTCAATCTTATTTTTCAATTATTTTTTTACAAATTTATTATATCTGATCTTAATGTTTTTCTTCCAAGTTCATTTCTCAGTGGATGATTTTGAGCTGTTCTTAAAATTCAGTATATGCTACATTCGATACTCAGTGACTGAAACGTCAAGGGCAATCTTTCATTCTTAAACATTATAAATATGGGGTATCACACAAGTGATAACGCGTATGGTTCGAAACTTTCAAGCTGTGAATCTGTGCTTCACACGATTCATTATTTAAACGATAAATTGCGTGCCTCTGGTATAATAGAAGGATATTGCGCAGAATTCGTTTACATGATTTCACTAGAGGTTCAGTTCCTTGACAAAGCTGAGAAAAGAAGGTCGTTTTCACTTTCTAAGTTGCATTTTCTTATTCTTATTTCCAATAACATTGGATAAGAAAATCTTTTTGCTTTATTTTCCTTCAAGAAATCCACAGGACACTTGAAATTATTTGCCATTTTATCTCCCGAAACATTTTATTTACAGATATTTAGAATTTTTTTGGTTACAGAAGAACATTCATGAGGTGATCTATCGTTGCCACCGCATCTGAATCAAACAATAAACATAAAATGAAAAAGCTGCGCCCTCTCGTGGTTAGTATCTTGAAACAGTAACAAGATCTATGACTTATATTGCTAAATTTTGGAATGGCACGTTTTTTGGTAGCAGACTTTAGGAAAGATGAAATCATTGTTTAGTATTTTACAAAAGGTCACAGCTCCTTGCTTTTAGTGGCATCAACGGTTAATAATAATGACAAATCAAAATTACCCATATACCGTAGTGTAGTTTGAAAATTACCTGCATGTAGGCACATGTGTCAAAATACCAAAAGGATTATGAAGAATATGGCTTCAGCTGTATTTTACGCTTCCGAACTTACTGCCTGATAAAAGTGCGACAGTACGAGACTCGCTTTCCTCCACCAAGGTCAACTACCATGGTAGCGTTGACGTCCTTCACTTGTAAATCTTAGCAAGTGGATACGTTTCGTCAATGTCTCAAATTTCGGAAAGATAAATGTTTGAACTTGAAAGAGGCCTGCCTACCTACTATGTTTCTGACTTATCATTTCGTATAACGTAGATTTCATCTTGTAATCTGAGAATCAAATAAGATTCCCATTCAAAGACCAGTGTGACGAAAATTGAAATAAGAAATCATTCTTTAGTAATACAATCTAATCGGTAATATAAACAGAGAAAGCTTAGAGATGTGTACGAGACATCAAACTGAAAAGAAAAGGATATACCGATTTTAGTGCTTTGTAATGATTTTATGATGTTCAACCTATAAATACACTTGCATGGCTGTGTGATGTTAGAGGACAAACTTTGATTCAAGTCAAATATTGTGAGAAAATACATTGAATTTAATTACAAAAAAGTATTTTTATAAGTGCCGTAGGATTTAAATTCATCATTTAAATGGAAAATGACTAGTAATAACATGCAACATGGTATTGTAGGTATTTATCGTTTTTTATATTTTATGCAAGTTTTAAACACAATTTTCTGAACTCTTTTGATATGCGAAATTACGTACACTTGAGCCTAAATACGCATCGTACTGGAAGCAAAGTACACAGAGAAATTTTAAGTAAATATCAAGTACATTAAATTTTTTGGTACTGAATTCGAGATAAAAACTGTCCCACAGCAA
This sequence comes from Stegodyphus mimosarum, assembly GCA_000611955.2. Lineage (NCBI taxonomy): Eukaryota > Metazoa > Arthropoda > Arachnida > Araneae > Eresidae > Stegodyphus > Stegodyphus mimosarum. Next base: position 505,277 of record KK117727.1, read on the forward strand.
TGAATCATCATCACGAAAGGATCCAAGACACTAAGCTGCAAATATCCGGTTTTACCGAATATAGCCCGCCACCGCAAATGCCATCTTCGCAAACAGTTCGCTTTGGGGTATTTAATCATATTTTCTCAAATAATGTTTTGGCTTTTGAAAGAAACAGACTTCTTTAGAAAACTGTGTTGTGAAATTTGTAAAAAAATATCGTTATCATTACGCTCAAGGTATCTGAAATGGAACTATCCCCCTACCAGATTAGAACCATCATTTACTTCCAGTTCTTTTGCAAAAGGTCAGCTACAGAATGTCACCAAACCATGTGCGCAGCTTTGGGTATTTATGTTGTATTATATGACACTGCTAAGGTTTGGTACCGAAAGACCAAAAAGAAGAACTATAACATTCAAGAAGCAGAGCTCTCTGGCCGTCCTACTGATGTTGATGAGGTCAGCCTGCGAGAACTGTGGAAGAAGAACAGTATGCAACTACTCGAGAGCGTGCTAAAGAGTTTGACCTTAGTGCCATGCCATGTCTTTTACTTCTCCCTCTAGTAAATGATCCTAAAATTTATATCGGTATTTACAGGTAATTTATTTTGTTTTCAGTTTAATAATTCCCCCCGCTTGGGGAAGATTTTATTCCTATGCTTGTACTTACGGAATAATGCTTATATTTAAGTGATATGTATGATGTGGAGTTAGACTCGTATTCAGTATTGCAAATTGTTTGTATTTTAATGCTTTGTAATGCACCATTCAATAAAAATATAATTACCACCCAAAATTTCCAAAATGTAAAACATAAAATGAACATAAAGACATTAAAAGAGGTTAAATATATTTTCATAGATGTTCACTTTTCACTCCAATTGTAAGCAGCATTCATTCACAATCCTTGTACGTAACATTAGCATATTGAATACACTCACGCAACGTGAGGGCCGGATTCGAACCGCTGTGAAGGTATGGGGTAAATGTTTGTTTATGCGGCATGAGGGCACCTGAAATACTGGCCAGCCGAAAGTCACCTTGCGGGATTTGGTGGTATATGAAAAGAAGGAGGGAGACCGTGGGATTCTTTCACCAGGTGTGCTCCATAAATATTAGAACGGAATTGTTCATTGCTGCAGTAAGACTACACCTGTGTGACCATTTCATGCAGTTCGAGTGACCCACTCATTTTTCGTTCCTTGCCGAAAGCATAATTCCCAGATTTTGAACGAAATGTGTGATTTAAAAAAAATCAAATCTTATTGTTGCATTCAGGGAAATACGTCTTTTGTATAAACACAAATTAATTTTTCTTATGCAGCGCAGACGATTCCTGATTATCGGGCTACATTAGTCAGCTTACCGATTAACCAGATCAGTGTTTAAAAATTATTTATTTCGAAACGATGAAATATTCTCACAAAACGTCAGACTGACTGAAACTTTCTACGGAAAATACAAAATGGAAAAGAGAAATGGCTGGGATAACAGCAGTCGCAGTAGATGATATCGCATTATTTGGAAGTTGTTTTTTTACACAACAGTACATGAATTGATTCCGTGTATTTCATATTATATTAAAATAGATAAAACAATTCGTGAAAAATAAATTGCTCAATTGAGAATAAATCAAAAGCACAACCATTAATCTTCTATTTCAATATTGATTGCTAGTGAAAAAGCAAGCGTGATGTAAACAAAATAGAACAGCAATGTGAAGAAAGAAAAGACAAAAAGAATGCACACGCATACTTGAAAGCCACTTTGGTTATATTGTGGGTTATTCCTCTTTTCAATATTTTTCAATTGCCCTCGGAATGAGTATAATTTTACGTCAACCAAAACACCGTCCTCGATGGTGCAGTGATTAAACAGAACTTGAATGTAGTTATGTTTTTCAGTTACGGAATTCCTTTTATTCTTTTGAACGCATCGAAACGTATTAACTTTAAATGAAGAATTCACGTTAATATCAGTGTTTAAAAAAGTGTGTAAAATTTTTTTCTTGGAAAAGCTTTCTGCTTTTTTTCCATTTTACTTTATATTATCGCGATAAATGCGTATCAGATTTGTATGCTTTATGAACCACACAACTTCTCGTTGAAGAAAACTTACTAAATCTCTATCGTCTCTAAAAAACATACATTATTTTCCAAATCAATGCTATCTTAAAGATCGCATTTTTTAGTTCATAAAATTCTCGCCTTTTGTGTATCTTTGATGCGACAAAGATTTATTCAGTGGAAGAAGGCAAAAGTCAAATATGTAGTAATAAAATAAAATTATCAAAAAAATAAAATGATCAAAAGATACAACTACCAGACAAATGGGGTCATACACTTTGTTTTCAAATTTTAAATATCGTCTGCTTACCTGAAATTAAATTCTCCAGCAAAATTTCAAAGTCAAAATTTTACTTGAAGTTCTGAGCCCTCCTGCCACTGGTATATTCCAGCATTTCTCGAATATTTCTAAAGAACGTTAGGCAAAATATCGTCTGAGGGTCACGTGACATTTCCCAGTATGTTCAATAAAAATAGTATTCTCCACCCGAGGTTGTTATGAAAGCGTCAGCCGACCAGAAAGTAGATTTACGGTCCGCTTATTGGCAGTAATCTATTTTTCGGTCCCGTTTCTCTGTTATACTATTCGCTGGGATATGACTTACCATGAACGTGAGAAGACTGACTGCCTTCAGCTCAGCCATATGAATCTCCTAACCAACAGAATGTACTTTGCAATATTTTCTATATTACATCTCTGGGTAAGGCGTTATTTAAGTATAAAACTAAGAAGAGTGTAAAATATAGAAGTGGTAGAAAACGCTGGTGGGTGAAAAACAGATATTATTGCAGCTAGCATTATGTATGTGTCGGATGAAAAGGAAGAAATGTGTGACGAAATTCTTCAGAAATACGTTTAGTTTTATAAGGGAGCATATATTTAATACAAATCGTTTGTTACAAGTATATGGGAAATGACTTATATCTCAAACTTTCGGAAGGCAATGCAAAGAACGATGGGCTAGGCTTATATTAACTACAAATCGCTATTTTCTTTGCAATCGCACGTTACATAAACTATTTTTAAAATAGTACTCATTTACATAGGTCACAGTGTATTTGATAAAGTTGTCTAAAGTTACATTCTCTCAGGTATTGATCCTAGGCCAGCATTTAAAGTGTCTGCAAATTGTTAAGCATTCTCATTACAGTATCATATTATGTAAATACAACAGAGTTGGTATTTTGAAAGTCATTGTCCTGGATGTTTTGCATTTTGGTGTAAGTTGATAAACATACTGGGTTTCAAATTGCTAATATTATTGGAATATCTGATTCTTGTTGGTTGATGAAACTTGTTACAAGTAAGACTACACTGAGCTCATACCTCTCTGTTCAAAGTCCAGATTTCATAAATAAAGCTCATGGCTCAGCTCAGTACGTCTGGTGTTTGAAGCATTGTAGAAATTATAGATGTTGCTAGGAGTTAGCTATGCGGGGAACCAACCGCTGCCCTTTCCGCTTTTTTGCTTTCAGTTCTAAGGTGTGACTTGGCATAGGTCCAGTTTTAGATGACTGAGCTTATGGTGTATTTTCATAATTTTTGGATATAAATGGCTTTGGGATATCATAAGTCTTTTGGAGTTATGGCTTAGATTGGTAGTTTTCCGTTCTTTAATTATTTTAAGTTCTTTAATTGTTAGGGTGCCTAATTAATGTTAAGATTAATATTAAATCTTGTTTTGTTTTGAAGTCACTTTACTTAAAGAATGACGATAGGACGATAAATCGTCTGACTTTCTTTACGGACCAGATATTAATTCATAAAGTAGTTACATGTTATTAATTTAAGTGCAAAATTCTGCAAAAACACAATTTCGACACTATGGGTCTCAGTGCTCTTCCTACACAAAATGTAATTTTCAACGTAATATTCATAACAAAACAAAATTATATTAGTAAATCATTCGTCAGTCTTTAATAAATTAAAGGCATTTTATGTAAAAAGAAATCGAAATCTAGGTCTAAATACTTTACATCCCTTAGATTCAACATTCACAGATATATATGTAATAAACCTTAAAAGTTCAAAAATGACTTCTTTTTTATACAGTGACTAAATTAATTGCTAATTTAAGCATATTTTATTTTTAGCATACTTCCTACATTTGGTGCAAATATAATTAATTTTCGTAGGTGGTAGAATAACCGGGATCGTAGAGTTATTTGTCTCAAGATCGTAGAGTTATCTATCTCAAGAATGCCAGTGCCTAGGGGAATGCCTAGGGGTGTCAGAACCATGGATCTGAGAAGAGTTGCTGTTGGTATCTACTGCTCTTTATCCTGCCTACGTAGAGCTTCCAGGGAAGTACTACTTATCCAAAACGTTAAGCTACGGTTGAAAGTTTAGTGCGTTGAAATAAGACAGAATTGTGGTTCCTATTTAACTAAAACTGTGGATTTTATCCCTAAACTAATATTTAATCAAACGGATTGTTACCTGTACTATAACGTTATGTTAATTCTTAAGTAGAGTCTCATTAATTTAAGATGAATTTTATAGTGTTTTTAACTGCATGGATCGTGAAATTTCATTTCGTTTTCATCACGAAAACTTGTGAATGGAAGTTATTGGCTCTTATTATTCTAGAATCCACAGAGCTAGTTGTAAAATTATGATTCCAAGCATTTTAAAATGTAAGAATTGATCTATTCAAATTTTTAACAGTCATGTCTAACGAGAAAATACTTGTCCCCACGTTTAGTTATGCTATTTTCAAATACAAAGTGTATAACTCATGATAAAATGTATATTTTATCATGAGGCAACGTACGGTGTTAAACTTCCATACTTAGATTAATAAATGTTTTAAGATAAAAAAATTGAATGAACTGTCATTTAAAAAAATTTATTTTTTACTTATTGCTCCTACATACAAAGTTAGGAATAACACTCAGCTTTGAAGCAACGCCTCTTAAAAATCATGCAATTACTATAAACAATTTCCATGCTTAACCTATATTCTATATGATACATTATATATATTTACTGAAAATGTAATGCTTTCGGCGAATATGCATAGAAATACATATATACATACCAAACAATTACCTTGTGCGTATTTAACACTTCTGTCAAGTATCCTTTAGGGTATAAAGAGTTAAAAATTGTATAACGTGAAAAATATTCCATAAAGTATATATATTTTTCGCCTGCTACTTTAATAATTCCGAGAGGATTTATACATCAGTTTCAAACATAAAAAGAAGCATGTAATTAATGTTAACTAGTATGTAATATCTGAAATGGCAATACCCATTTGGGAAAACGTAGCAGTCTTCTCGTCAGAGATGTAAATCAGGTGAAATCCCAAATGAGAAATTAGTTCAATTTCGTAAGTACCATGGAAATTTTGAAATACGGATGAGCACGTGCTATGATGAAACAATTTACTTAAACATCTACGGTCTAGACTGAATGAAGCTCATTTGGTTTTCATGATAATTTCCAAATTTGCTGAACATTCTTTCTTCTTGGGCTCTGCATAAGTATTTTTCTGAGCCCTCGCTTATTATTCTGATGGCACTAATGGTTAAGACTAATAATAAAATCCACCTTTAAAATTAAAGTACGCGTAACCTGTTAAATGATAATATAATATCCAAGTAAAAATGCGATTGTATTTGAAAATTTAGCTTATATTACATAGATTTTTTTTTCAATCAGAGAGACAGTAAAAATATAGTCATGTTGCAAACTTCAGGCTACAAATATTCGTATACAAATATAAATCAAGAAACTAATGCATCAAATTACCAAGCCAAAAATTGTAGCATCAGATATAAATGTTCCTTTCTGGGTCCAAGTTTAACCTCGCGAAGAAATTAAATATTCATTAATTACATATTTCTACCATACCTTGCATATAAATCAAATCACAAAAATTAAGAAAACTCAGCGAATTAAGGTTTTCAGATTTTTAAAAAAGGGTAAAAACTGAACTGCATTGATTAACAAGAGTTCGGATTAGGTTCATTGAATTGTGGATAAGGATAAGGATAAGGTTAGGTTATTCAATTATGGCAAAGCACACGAGGGCTATCTGCCTAAGGGGAGGGATG
>KK117728.1:0-11389 GCA_000611955.2 Stegodyphus mimosarum
TTGTATTATTCATTTATATTAGTGATTACAGGGGTATTTAAAAGCATTAAGGACATATAAAATAAAGACGTATAAAAATAAGGGATATTAATAAAGCATAAAATATTTCATATTTTTTACATATTTCAAACATTTTTTGATGGAGGTTTGCTTTAAAACTTTAGGGGTATCTGCTGAACGTTTTTCCCACAGGCTTTCAGATAATGAATATCAAATGAGTAAATCGTGTCTTGATTTTGTCTAAAGGTATGGGGAAAGAAATAATGCTTGCTAAAAGTATTTATTGACAGTATGTTATATAAACAAATATTTTTATTTTGAAATGATTTATCAATTTAAAGATGAAATTTTTAGTCATTATTTACAAATTGTGCAATAAATTAACAGAATATTAGTTCATGTGCACGAAGTAGGTTTTGTTTTGAAAAAACTTTCTCACATTCATCACATACAAATTTGGGAACAGTTCTTAATGTAGGAGCTAATTCCTCTAATTTCGAAGGAGGACACTTAGTAATACGCTTCCGTAGATTTCGCCGGAATGAATAAGATCTTGAACATTCCGAACACAAAAAATCGCCAGCCATACTGATCACGCTGAATAAACAAATTGCTAATTTAGGGTTAACTTCTGCAACGTGACAAAATTTAGAGAGACAACAAATCCTTATTTCCCAATCTGATGATACATCGCCAATACTGTGTAGCGGTAACCAGCCAATACCGCCAACGGAGCTTGTCAGTGCGCATGCTTGGAGCACAAACTTTGCAGGGTCTAGAGGCTAGTCTGCGACAGCAGAAACCGAAGCTGTATGTAAGTAAAGCGTCGACACTTCAATGGGAGAAATTGCGCTTCGAAACGACAGCAGCGCTCGTAGCGGTGGCGATGTGGAAACACAAAACAGTAAAACTGCGCATGCTCCTTTTCTTTTCAGTCATTGGTTGTTTTGATTTGGTTGTTTGTTTGATTCTACCCAAATCTTGTTAGTTTCTAACGTGCTTTGGTTGTGTTATTTATAACTTATTAATTTTGTACTTTTTAATTACAAAAGGCTCTTTTCAGAACCAATTTTGTTTTTTTATTTTCTCTAATGGCGTATCGATACTGCGGATTAAGGATTGCAAGAGTAAGATTTCGTCGAAATCAGATGGAATACATTTCTACATGTTTCCTTGAGACGATGCGTACTTAAGGAAGTAATAAAGAAGAATTTTAGGACATGTATTGTTGAAATTAAAGGTAAAAAAATCTGATAATTAAAAGAATTATTCCCCTATATTTTATAATAACGCAGGTACAAGTTTTAAATAATATTTTTAAAAATCTTTTTTTTTATTCCGTTTCAGAAATATTCAGAGAAAGTTATGTACTATTTAATGTATTTCACTACTAAAATAAAAAGAGCGCTAATTTGAAATGGACCGAATTGAGCATTAATTACAAATTGATTTAGATTTTCATCTAAAAGATGCCTCAGAAGCTAAAAAAATCATGTCATATTTGAGAAAGTATTTTAGGTAGAAGCTCTGTAAGTGGAGAAGAAATAATGCATAATTTTAATGTTAATAACAATAAACTTTGCTTAAAAATGTATTCTTTTCGTATACTTCTGAAATACTGTACAAATAGAAAATATATACATTTATATATATAATTACGACGCAATTGCAAAATATTTACATCCAATCGTGTCAAAACTCATTGTGGCCTCTCAATCTTACTTCCAACCTCCATGACGTCACTGCAGGGGAGAGGAGGAGGGGAAGAGATTTAGTTTACATCGCCCCCACTGCAGTGGATTGGCGCTGCAATTTGGCGTCATCTTATAGTATGGGAGTGCCGACGCTTTACTTACATACAGCTTTGGCAGAGACGCCCTCTCCATGTATTCTAACCTCCTTGTACTTAATTATAGTAACATTGAGTCCTCGGAGTTTTTTCAAACTGAAGATTTTTTTTCCTTCGATACTACGTTGAACGTCAACGACGTAAATGGGTATCTTAGTAATTTCTCCTTCTTCGAGGGTAGTTAATTGTCTAATTTTTTCAACGGGAATTCCGTTGGTTTTTAATTCTTTTTGAAGCGTTTCGATATTTGCGTTTGATGATAGATTTTTAATTACTGCCTTAATAGGCTTCTTTGAATTCAACTGGAAGGTGTGGTAGAGTATTTCCTTCTTTTGAAGGTAATCTGCTATGGCACGGTAGTGTTAGGCTCAAATACTCTAATGGTGAGCCTTCCACCTTTAATATTTCCTGTGTAATTTTTTATATTTCATTTTTCTTCAATATCCTCTTTCATAGCATCCCAGTTGCCGTTAAAGTCAGCTAATACAATGGGAAGTATATGCCCTGTCGTTTTCTTTGGTAGTTCGAATTGTATTTCGGAATTATCTTCGTCCATACTATCTTCGTTATTTAAAATATCAAAGTTATTCTTTGGGGAAGGATAAGTTTTTTCTGTTTCTGAATTCTTTCTTTTGTGAGTCTTACGGGGTGAAGTGAAACCTTCTTTATCTATTGTGTTTTTCCTGCGGTTTTTACCGCTTGCAGTGCGTTTTAATCTTTTCGGTTCCGTAGTTGAAGTACTAGGAGAATTATTTTTATCACTTTTTGAGTTTTTGGGTTGAGTTGCCTCATCCAAATTAACTTGTCTTTTTTGAATTTCCTTATTAAGGAGTTCAATTTTCATCATTAGTTCCTTAAAGTAAGGATCCTCTTTTGGAACGTTTGCTTCTACTAATTCATCATATTCGTTTTGCAATTTTTGAAATCGTAAACTAAGAATAGATTCATGATTCGCATAAACTCTCTCAGTAAACTCAGCTATCTCCCGTCTCAGTTCCTCTTCGCTATTCATGATTCAGGCTGCTAACCTAACCAAAGGCCGGGTAATGCATACTGAGATGAACAAGAAGGAAAAGAACTTACCAATTCCACGAGGAAATAGTTCAGGTATTCGCTAGCGTAGGTAATCTCAGACTAGGCTACGAGAGCTGCAAAAAATTCGACCTCGTCTCTACGAGCTCAGCGGTCGAATTGAGTGATGGTAAGTTATGGTGAATTACGATATAATTAGAGTATACGGCCCGAAGGCCTTTACTCTTCTCTTATTGCTCCGTGAAGGAAAACCTAAATACATCTTACTTGGATTAAACTTATTATCTTCCTTATTGATAAGTTATGAAATGAAAATGAAAATCGTGTCTCTTTTCTAGGCTTCAACTACTGAGAGTTTTGACCTATATCTCAGGTGTGGCCGACGATACTGCATTATTGAACGAAATTGTGGAAATTTATTATTTTTCGCTTTTTTGCGAGATGTGCTTTCGTTTGCTTTAGGTGATTTGTGTTGGATTACGACTTTATCATGGAAAATACTATCACATGTGATATTATTTCTGCAAATATGAGTGAAACATCGCTGCCGGACCCACCTCGTGGTGAAAACGGCACAGTTAACCCTACCTCATGGGCGGAAGTTATGGAAGCTGCCCAGAATACTATGGACACGCAAGCGGATACTAGTGCTCCCTGTGTTACGAAAAAGTTGGATGATACTTATTTACTTGAAAATTTGGAGGAACTCGACCTGGATAACCCGGATATTGTGCAAAGTTTAATCAACCTGGACTTATCTGTGATGCAGAATTTCGATCACCAGCGTATTGATTTAAATATGCAACGTCTCGGTGCTTGTGTTAGAAATTTACAGTCTGCAGCTAAAAACTCGCAGCGATTATTTTTTAACATAACAAAAACGCTACCCGAGAACCTTGACAAGGATAACTTATTTGTGCTTTCTAAAATACGACAGGATTTCGACTTATATCAGGAATGTGCTACTAAAATTCAAGGTAAGTGCGCAAAGTTTCTTGCCAGTACTGTTAAAATTCAAAATGTAGTTACATCAAAAAACAAACGGAAAATCTCAGTTAAAAAATCAGCTGATGAAGATGGATTCCAAAAACCGACTAAAACGGCCAAAGGTGTTAGGCAGAGTAAGCCCCAGGCCGCATTTAATTTACAAAATAAATTTGCTAATTTAACTGTTGCAAGTAATGAAAAAAATGTAAATAAGGATCCTAAATTTAGTAATTGTGAAAATGTCTCTGATAAATCTCATGCAAGTATTAATGATGTTAATGCTGATATTGTTAATGAAATGAATGTTGATGTTGACCCTGATACCCAGCAGGAAGGTGTAAATACACAGCACCCACAGTGGGATAAGAGAAAGCCCCCCCCAATTATGGTTAAGCCCAGAGAGGGCATTACTTATTATGGTTTTTTAAAATCTTTGGCAGAAGAACTGCCTGATTGTAAATTTCATGGCCGGGTCACCGGCGAATTTCTCAAAGTAGAGCCCACTTTTCCTGATGATCACAGGATTCTTAGTGCTTATTTTTTAGAAAATTCTATTGAACATTATGTAGTAAATCCTACTTACAAAAAACCTGTGAAAGTCCTCATTCGTGGACTCCCGATCGACGCAGAGGTGGATACGATCGTAGGGGCGCTACGAGACTTAAACTTTAATATTCATAAAGTTGTTCAATTAACAAAATTTCGCACCAAAGCCCCAATGCCCCTCTTTCAGGCCCAAATTATACCAGATGATAATCTTGATACCATTTATGATTTAAAATATCTTATGTATTTTTCTGTTAGTGTTGAGAAATATGTATCCAAAAATCAAGTCCCTCAGTGTCACAATTGCCAGAAGTGGCACCACTCTTCGGAGAACTGCCACGTGGCGCCTCGTTGCGTCAAGTGTGCAGGGTTCCACAAAACTGGCAATTGTGACCATGTGGGCCGCATAGAAACACCCAAGTGCGCGAACTGCCTTGGGCCACATGTCGCGTCATATCGTGGGTGCCCAAAATTTCCCACATACAAGAAAGCACCTCAAAAAACATCGGCTTTAAAGCCAGGTATTAGTTTTGCACAAGCTGTCAATTCAGCAAATAGACAAAACAAAATTCTGTCCACCGAAGCGTCTATCCCCAAAGCCACTGTGGCTGCTGTGACTAATAAACAAATGAATATTGAATCTAGTAAACAACCTAAAGCCCCTAAGGCTGATAAAACAAGTAATAGCACCAGTAATCTCACAGATCTATTTGACTTATTAAATGTTATGAAGGAAGTAGAAGCAGCACTAGGCTGCAGTATTAGTAGTATTATTAATATTTATAAAAGTAAGTTAGCTGAGCTCAAAAAGTGTGATAATATACTTGATAAGATTCAAATTTTGCATTTAATTTTGGAACAAATTCACGGGCTCAATAATAGCACTTAATTATGGACTTTGGCCTAAAAATTGTAACATGGAATGCAAACGGGTTATACCCAAAAATTGATGAATTTCGTATTTTTATAAATGAGTATTGTCCCGATGTTATTCTCCTACAGGAACACAAGCTTAGTCCACTTTTTACCCTCTGTATTGCCAACTACCAGCAGTATCGTTGTGATCGAGAGAGAACAACGCAGAGCCCCGGAGGGGGTATTATTATCCTAATCAAGCGCTCTCTCACCCATTACCAAACTACAATACCACAGCTTTTAGCCGTAGAGGCCCTAGCCGTCACAGTCACTACACTCACCTCACAACCACTCACCATTGTCTCTGCTTATATTCCTAGTAACAAAAGATCACAGAGGAATATTACTCAAGACTTTGAGCTCCTCTTTAAACTCAACAACAAAGTCATAATAGGCGGAGACCTTAATGCACACCACCGCGCGTGGAACTGCAACAATAACTCTTACCTAGGCACAGTAATTCTTAAATTCGTCCAAGAGGCTGGAATTACCATTGCAGCTCCACAAACCCCAACACGCTACAACGACAGATCTGCCAACGTGCTGGACTTCTTTCTGCTTAAAGGCTGCTCTTACAACCACATTGAAACTCTTGACGAGCTCTCTTCAGACCATAATCCGGTCTGGATTGATATGGAGACTTCTGTATGTAGCACACCACACACCAAGGCCTTTATCACAAACTGGGCAGGATATGCCAAAGCCTTAAACAATACCTCACTACATATTCCAACGGTACACACGGGTGAAGAGTTAGATGCGTTGGCTGAAGACTTTGCAAGTGATCTAGACGATGCTTTACGTGCAAATAGCACCACTCTCCGTCAACGCAAGAAAGCCACAGATACTGCCACCAGGAAGCTTATTCAGCAAAGAAATAATCTCAGGAAACAGTGGCAGCGATATCGCTACCCTCCAGATAAAACGCTCCTCAACCAGCTAAATCATCAAGTCAGGGCTCTTACACGCCAACGTACACAACACGACTGGGCCACCTATCTTACCTCCCTCTCTGCTGATAATTCGGCAGTCTGGAAGGCTACATCCAAATTAAAGAGATGCCACACTATTATTCCGCCCTTAAAAGGCCAACAAGGAATTGCCTACACCGACACTGAGAAAGCTGAGTCGCTAGCCGATCACTATGCTTCTCAGTTCTGCACAAACAACATCTCCCACACTCCAACAGATCACTTAGTTGCAAGTACACTAACACAGTTCACAACAAACCCACACACAAACAACATTCCTCTTGTCAGGCCGTCCGAGGTATACGGCTACATCGAAAAGCTACAAGTGAAAAAGAGCTCCGGATTGGACAACGTTACCAACAAAATGCTCAAGAACATGGGAATCCTCATGTTACTCAAGCTAGTCAATATCATCAACGCTATTCTTCGTCTTGGACACTTTCCTACGACCTGGAAGAACGCTGTTATCTCGCCGATTCTCAAGCCTGGGAAAACTCCTTCGGAGCCATCCTCGTACAGGCCAATCAGTCTTCTTTCAAGTGTCAGTAAAGTAGCAGAATTTATTTTGCTAAAAAGAATCTTACATCATGCTGAAGAGCACAAGCTACTAATCCCTGTACAGTATGGTTTCCGGAGGAAACACTCAACGGTTCACCAGCTCTACCGGGTGACTGAGTTCATCTCACAAGGTCTGCAAGACAAACAGGTTACCGGTGCCATATTTCTGGATGTAGCCAAAGCCTTTGACCGAGTCTGGCTTGAGGGCCTCATATACAAGTTCATCACTCTGGGTTTCCCAGAGTACCTCACCACAACCATACATTCCTATTTAAAGGAAAGACACTTCGTCGTTCGTATAAACAAATCACTCTCTAAACCAAGGGTCATCAAGGCAGGAGTCCCACAGGGGTCTCTCCTTGGGCCCATACTCTATAACATATATACGAACGATATCCCACAATCACCACACACCACCCTGGCTCTATATGCCGATGACACGGCAATTCTCTCCAAAAGCGCATCTCATGGCTCAGTCATACAATCACTACAAGACCACATCCATACACTTGAGTCCTGGCTACTCAAATGGAAGATAGCCATTAACGTAGAGAAATCCGAAGCGGTGCTATTCACCAGAAAGAGAATCTACGATGAAGAATATCATATTATGAATGGCATACCTATCCCGTGGACTAAGCAGGCCCGTTAACTTGGCGTTGTTTTAGATAAAACTCTCACTTGGTCCCCACACATTACACAGTTATTAACTAAATTCCGAGATCGTAAACGTACACTATCCCCATTAATTGCTCGGAATAGTATTCTTTCTACCGATAACAAGATACTCATTTATACAACCCTTTTGCGGCCCATACTCACCTACGCCTGTCCTGTCTGGGGTTACGCCTCTTATACTAACACCCAAAGGATCCAAGTTGTCCAAAATATTATTCTCAGGCAAGCAGTGAATTGCCGATGGTTTATTCGTAATTCGGACATTCACCGCGAGCTTAAAATTCCAGAAATTCACGTCTTAATTGCCAAATTGGCCGAAAAGTTCTTTAAAAATATCCCAAATGTTAGGAATGATACAATACCCATGTTAAGTTATGATTATGAAGCAAATACTAATAGAAAAAGACCATTAGCGGTCTTGAGACACACTACTTAATCTTATATACTTAATGTCTCATATGTCACATACCTCCATAGTTTACTATTTCTCCTTCAAATTTTTAGTTACTTTTCTTTTGACACGTCTTTTTTTTTCAGTACTGGCTTTTCTTTTGCGCACTTATCTTCGCCTTCGGGCGGAGCAGCTATGGGCTGTTTCTTAGGTTCTGTATTGTATTCTCCCATGTTTTTTTATTATGCCATAACATCACGATTATCTCAACCCGGTAGAAGATATAGCAATTTTTACAAGTGTTCGAAGATCCAAGGACTCGAAAATCGAAAATTTGTTATCCTGGGATTGCGATAAAACGCGGGAGCCCGTAAAATGCGAAACTTCGTGTTGAGCCTGAACCGAAGGCCGCTCCTTATTAAATTATAAACATTAGTAAGGGTGCTATAGCACCGCGCCCGTAGGCGAAAATGTCCAGGTGGCAAAGCATGAGGGAAGGTAGAACAATTTCAAAATTAGATCATTTAATAAAGGAAATAAATGCATGTAGTAGGTGCTGGAATAATCCGAATTATCTGCGAGGAACTTTGTCAGTCGAAATGAGCATGAGTACGTGAGAGTCAATCTTAGTCACGTGACTTGAAGTCGCATTTTGATTGGAAGTCGTGCGTAAAGCAGTCAATTCTTATAAATGCAATTATGAGTTCATAATCTTGATAAGTAGGTAGTACGAGCCATAATAATAGCTTTATGATAGTAAAATAATGTTAAAAATATAAGTTCACATCCTCTAATGCATAGGAATAGTATTGAAATTAATAAAATTTGTGGAAGTGGGCGTATTTAAGTAACAGCCAATCCGATGTATTCTTTCAGTCATGTGACCGCAGCACTAATCTTCAGAAAAACAACTAAACTGTTGAGTAAAGTCCATAAGCTTTACCAAAGGTAACAGGATTAAACATGAAATATACAAGAATTAATGTAGAAAAAACACAAAGTCCATTGCGGCGTAGATGACACAGTCCATGGCTTTGTCAGATGAGGAAATACATAAAAACATAACGTTTAAATACTAATTTACGCGCAAAGTCCATGTAATGGTAAAACACACACTGTCCATAGCTTTGCCAAAGCGATTTTAGTTGTACATGATACACTATTCAAAATACTTGAAAACACAATACATAATTAATAGATGAATTAAGATTTGTTACCATTTAGAGTTGTGGCGAATTGTGCGCGGTCTTTTTACGACATTCTCTTCAGTAGGGTCGTAGTTTGCAAGGCTATCAATTGCAGTTATTTGAGAGTTTTTAACGCTTGAAAAGAATTTATGCGAATAGATAAGAATTTGCTCTTAAATTTCAGGGATTTTTAGTTCTTGATTGATTTGCGTATTCCTGATAAACCATCTTGAATTAGTGATTGTTCTTAAAATTTTATTTTGAAGAACGCTAAGTTTTTTCCTTGTAGTTTTGCAAGCAGTAGCCCAGGTAGGCGCGGCATACAATAAGATCGGGCGGATTAAAGTAAGGTACAGAGTCCTTTTAGTATTCAGTTGTAATTTTGATTTCCTTCCTAAGAGGGGGTACAAGGCCATAAAGGCTGCATTAGCTTTATTAGTTATGAAATTGACATGTTCTTTGAATGTGAGTTGTGAGTCAATAAAAACTCCTAAATATTTATAAGAGTTTGCGGTAGGGATAAGTGCGTTATCAGTTCGGATGTCAATATTGACAGGATAATTCTTTTTGTACCTTCTGTAGAGTACTGTACAGCATTTAGTAGGGTTTAGATTTATTTTCCATTTTTTGCACCAATTTTCGATGATTTTTACTTGCGTTTGAAGTTTATCTATTGCAAATTGTGGATTCATAGAGTTGGCTAGAATAACTGTATCGTCAGCATATTTTAAAATTTTTACAATATCTGAATTTGGCATATCACTGGCATAAAGGTTGAAGTTTGCAGGCGAGATGACCGATCCTTGTGGAAGACCTCTGTAAATATTCTTCGTGGATGAGAGTGAATCTCCACATCTGATTTGAAAAGTGCGATCTTTTAGGTATGAAATCATAAGTTTAAGGAAACTGTCTGGGGGTTTTAATTTAGAAAGCTTAAAGATGAGCCCGGCATGCCACACCCGATCGAAAGCTTTGATAAGTTATGATAATTTTAATCTCAAATAACACAATTTTAATTGTGTTATTTTACTAGTGTCAATCTACTAAACTGCATTAAAAGTTATTTATGACTCCACCTAGTTGAAATATTGCAACTAATTTGGAACAAAATTTTCGACCTAAATGTAGCAACTTATTTGGGACGGAGAGAGTGTAATTTAATTTATTATTTTAATACATTTTAAGAAATTTCGTGATCAATTATTAAACGATTATTATATTAAAAAATCACCGTTTTCAAAACGGCTTTTAATGTAATAATATTTATTGAATATTTCATCAAATCATCTTCGGATATTAAAAATAGTAAACAGAAAAGCGATGGGGATGACAAACCAAATCATCTTTCCAAGGATTTTGAATATAGATATTGTTTGCGCATGCTCAACTAGCAGCAGCGCCCCCGAGCGGAGAGCGGCAATAGAGACTTTATGAGCCTTTTGGGCGGAGAGCCGCTGTGTATGTGAGTACCGAGTTGAGTATTAAGTTTTCAATAAAGAGTTATAGGAGGAAACAAGTACTCATGATTATTTTGTGTAAGTGTCTTCTTAACATGGTCCGTCATGGAGGATCCGGAGACCTATGAATTAAAGTGTATAGTGATAGGCTAAATGCTTATGGAGTGAGGGTGACGATTGCTATCGAATTCCTAAAGCGATTCAGCGATCCCAGTGATTTGAGGTAAGAGCAATTTCCTTATTTAGATTTATTTATAGTTTAAAATATGTCAGTAATTGCCAAATTAAGAAAAGACGAATTAAAACTCGTCGCTGTGGAGTTAGGTTTAACCGTCGCGGAAGACGCGAAAATTGTTGATTTAAAGAAGTTGATAGAGACTAGTGAGGTTTTCAAAACCGATCCTGAGTTAGTACAAAGCGTAGTTGATTATGTGCTTGAGGAAGCTAAGAAACGCAAAGCCGAAACCGAAACTAAGCTAGAGTTGGAGAAAATCAAACTAGCCCAACTGGAGAAAGAACTTCAGATCGCTAGTGTGAGAAAGGAGTTGCCTCAAAATACGTCGCTTTCGATAGTAGAACCATCAAAGGATAGTTTAGAAAATTTAATTAAGAGTATTAAAACACTATGTATCCCAGTACCCTCTAGAGTAGAGTCATTTAATCTTTTTTTCCAGTCCCTTGAGAAAGCGTTTAAAACCAAAAATGTGGCCGATGAGCTAAAATCGGAAATTCTTTTAAATATTCTGGGTGAGAGAGCGAATAATTTAATGGTTTATTTAACTGAAGAAGACTTGTGCAGTTATGATAAGCTTAAAACA
>KK117728.1:11657-24397 GCA_000611955.2 Stegodyphus mimosarum
ATTGAAAAAGGTAATATTCATATAGGAGACTTAGTGTTATTGGTAGAGGATAATGTACCTACTCACAAATGGGTTGTAGGTCGAATAATTGATGTGTATTATGGTGATGATAAAAAAATTCGGGTTGTTAAAATTAAAACTAAAGCAGGTATATTTAAGAGATGTATTTCCAAAGTCTGTGTCTTACCTATGCCCGAATGAGAATTGTTCTAAATTATGTGTATAAGTGAAATTCTTTTGTAGTGTGCATATGTGAATTTTCAATGAGAATTATATCTTGTGTTATGTATTGTATTATGGTTAAAGTGCTATATTTACATAGTTACGTTATTGAATTTTTAGTGTTATAGTTTGTAAACTACTATGAAATTTCTCATACAATTTAGTGATTGAATGTTTCATAAACATTTCAATGCCGGGGGGCATGTTTGCGCATGCTCAACTAGCAGCAGCGCCCCCGAGCGGAGAGCGGCAATAGAGACTTTGTGAGCCCTTTGGGCGGAGAGCCGCTGTGTATGTGAGTACCGAGTTGAGTATTAAGTTTTCAATAAAGAGTTATAGGAGGAAAATAAGTACTCATGATTATTTTGTGTAAGTGTCTTCTTAACAGATATATTAATTTCAATTAAAAATACTTTCAATGTATTATAAAAATCTAAAATGAGGTTGAGTTTTTGAAATACTTTCTTTTCTTGTAAAATTGCCTTTATTTTCATTGATATCACTTCATTATTTCATAAGTCATTATTTTCATAACTTCATTTCATTGAAAAAAATCAGACTTAAATCAATAAAATATTTTTTTAATTGTTTTAGCACTCTGATTACAGGCTCAGTTTTTATTTTAATAACTTTCTTTTCTATGTTTTTAATTAAAAAGAGAAATTAATTAAATTACGGAATGATATTTTTTGTAAATTAATAATTAAAATTAAATTTATTATAAATGCTCACATTTATTTTTATCTAACTATAAATTGTCTAGTAATTAGTAATTTATTTTTCAAATAAGTGTTCGTTGCATGAAGACAGTTGTGCAACAGGTTTTTATCAAGAACTTCGTTTAGCTTTTTGACACTATTCTTTTTATATAAATTTTTTTTAAAAAATTTTAGTAGTGTAATTCTTAACTAATTTATCTGTGCTTTGAAAACAATGCTTCTGAGATTTTTCTTTTCATTACTTTGTCACTATTTATTTTCAGTACCTTTATTTTTACTTTTTTACTTACTTTATTTTATTTTTACTATTTTTTTTAAACTATCTTAAACTATGCATGATTGTTAATCTAATAGTTTAACTAATTTTGTTTGAATCATCATTATAACAATCTTTCTGCGTCAGCCTAGAGCGAAAATGTTTCCCATTTACTCATATTTATGTAGGGCTAACGTATACTCAAAATGTGTTGAAAATCGCTGTCAGTGTGTGTCTGGGTATGGCTGAAATTAAATAAAAAGTGCTGTTTTAACAAATAAAAAACAATTACAGTCAAAAGCTTCATAACTGGGTATATTTAACCCTGCACAAAAATTTATTTATTTTTATTTTATCTATTTTACTCAAAAATAAACACGAATATTAATGAAAAAATAATTAAATAAAAAGCGAAAACAGAAATAAACTTTGCTGCCAAGAGGTAATGTATACAGTTATTCCTTTAGGACTGAAGTGAAATATTGCTTTATGTGTACTTATGCAATGAGCAATACCAGATTGCCCAATAAATAAATAATAGAATAACATCCCTTTTTAGGGCAAATTCCTTTGGAAAGTTCTCCATGTAGATCTCTAGTGCGGTCTTCCATGCACATCCCTAATGTAGTAATCGTTTGAGGAATACTTCCCAAATAAGATTATCTGTACAAGACAGATTTCTTTGCAAAATCCTACACATGTGCCATCTCCCTTATGCAATCATTCTTCTATGATGGACCATCTCACATAAAAAGATATTCCTTTTTCAAATAGAAAAATTACATTAAAATGACAGTAATTTTTAAGCATTATTAAAAAATCTACCCTTTCTCATTATAATAAATAATGAAATCATTCGTTAATGAATAATTCATCATATAATAATTATGCATTCATAAGAAATATTTAATAATATAATAATGAGCTATATTATTTTTAATTACCGATGCATTACTTTTTAAATATAGTTTAAAACTATCATTTACTGTTTTTTCAGTACAAAGAATTATTTTCAAATTATCACTGATTTATTGTTTTAAATGTAGTGATTTAAACTACGTTTTAAAAGATTTATAAGTCTTAAGATTGCAATCTGTTGTCTTAAGCATGTTAAAACTTCTGAGCTTCAAACATTAAAACGCGGATTTGTAGACGTAAATTGTCTATTTGCTGTAAATCGCAATTAGAAAAACTGCCTAATACTTTGCAATTTTGTGAACTTCCAAATGTAAACAAACATCGTCCGCTGCCGTTGTATTCCTCAAAAATCCGAACTTATTTTTCCCTGTATGACATTAACCCCTTACATACCTATGTAGGGGGTACTCTCCATGCGATCACTTGCGTTGTAGGATGTAGACGCTAGTGGTCAGAAACACCTTTCTTTCTTCTCATACCGGGATCAGCGCGAACGCAGTCCCGACTACCAAAAATTGTGCGCCCCAACCAACCGCACTTTGCGGAAGTGGCAGCCGTCAGCAGCCCTAAGTGCAATGGACAGCCTCCGACCAGGAGAGCCCCCTCCATGATCAGGGCATCTCCGACGCCAAGTAAGTATGGAATATACGGCTAGGTTAATAGTACAGATATGATTAGTTTTATTATTATAGTGGTAGGTAAAAGTGTAAATAATTGTGTTAGCATGGGAAGATTCGGATTGCATGCCCAAACTCCATCGAAAGTGATTCAATATTGCGAACTATTCTACGGTCCGAATAATTATTGACGATATGGACTTACTTGAAAATATAAGGGCATTGTGCGGCGCATACAATTTCACAGATGCAGATAAGCTGATCAGTTACCGCTAAAAGTTATTTTAAGTGCAGATGAAAGCATATAGTTAAACAAGCAAGTGAAACAATTTTAAGCAATTTATAGTATATTAATACAGAAGCAACAGAACTTTGAAATCATTGAGTTTGTTAATTAAAATTTCTTTAATGTTCGACATAATATGAAATAGATAATAAAACAAGTTCCAAATTTGGTGCCCATATTCAAATTGATGACTACGTTATTCAGAATTTGATGTTTTTGGTTACTTGTTTTTTCACAGTGGAGAAACATACATACATTCATGCAGATTCTTCATTATTTAATTTCTTTAAATATAATGCATGGCTCTAGTATTTGGTGGGGAACAGTTTGAAAAGTGAACCAACATTTATAATGAATCAACGCAAGATGCCAAAACGAAATTAATAGCCCTTCTGGGCAAATTGCCCCTCTGGGCTAATAAATAAAAAAGGTAAGAAATTTATATGTTGCAAGAAATAAAATACAGAAAACCTAATAAACTTACTTATAAATTCCTGCTTCACATGTTCCCAGAATTGTAATCATAATCGTAGATAGCAATAATGATGTTATTTGATTTCCTAACATTTAAATGGAAATTGTGCGCCAGGTAATGGAAGTAGGCACGAATTTGTCCTATGCCGAACTCTTCGTGAATTACATTGTTCCTACAAACCACGAGCAGCAGGCGAGTTGTCTCAGGATGCACAGTTGCTTTCAGTTCCTTTTGCAAGAGCATACCCAAACAGGGAACGCATAACTGAGCATGGAATCCAGCAGGGTTTTGCGAACGTGTAACTTGTTGCCTTGAGATAAAACAGAGTTTCGGGCAATTACAGGGGAAAGTTTCACTTTACAGACACAGAGACAGGATGTATGTGTGGGGAACTATGTGAGATTTTTGAGACTCGCCTAGCCCAGGGCAGGGAAGAATCATACGGTTTCATATTTCCATCAATCTTCTTTTTTTTTATTGTTATAACAGGTGCTCCTGTTTATTATTTGTTAAAAATAGTTTCAAAAGAAAAAAAAATTTTTTTTTAATCTGAAAAAGCTTAGATTTTAACAGTTTTCTAAAATGGTTTGTTAAGATTTTTCTACTTCTCACTGAGCTCGCAGTCTGCTGTTGTATTCACTCCTATAGCCTATTTCGTTTCACCGTTTTAGCTTTATCATTAAGCATAATTTTCTTCGCACTTACACCTTATACAATTCAATAGCAGAATTACAAAAATTTTAAAAGCAGCACGTATTTAGAATTCCGATGAAGTGTTAAGAGTTGGCATACATTTTCCTATTTTTTTCAGTCATTTCTCAGTTTATCATATCAAAGTACAGTTTTCTCCGTAAGATGGCTTGCAAAAACAAACAAGTCAAAGGGGAACCAAAGTCCAAAAGAGACGTTAGTCCCAAATGGTATATTAGTCTCGAAATAGCAATTTGCATTGAATCACTACAAACGGTGTATCACTCTTCAAATTGTTACCACCAAATATTATTGCCCAGTATTACTTTTCATGAAATTAAATAATAAAGAATTTGCATGAATGTATGCATGTTTCTCACACTGTGGAATTACAATGGTACCTAGAGCCATCAAATTTTCTATAACATATTCTTCTACCTCCAGTCTTGCAGTCCTTGCCAGGATGAATTTCGTGGGCTTGTTCTAATGTTACTTTCAGACAAGTCACAACAACAACAACAATAATGAGTCACAAGGTGCCAGCAGTAGCATTTAATATAAAATTAACATAATACGTTTCAAAGATACACACACATTATAATACAAGTATGTTATTTTTCCATTACGAGTGTTTAATACCCCTTTATCATGCCGATTTTAATAACAGATGGCGCTACGAACGTTGAGCGATAAAGAGTGAAATCTGTAAGACTACCTGCAGCCTGGTTACTATGGCAACGATGCTTCCCTTCCTCTGTACTCGTTTGGCGGGAAAGTGAGTAAGCCATAAAACACTTAAACACATTCCCTCAGTTGAACAAGACCTGCTGTCATTTCTTCCGTCTGTGACTCAGACTGCAGGGTATGTTTTGACCAAGAATAGAACTTTTGTGTTGAATGAAAGATATTTGTGAGATAGGTGCAGCAGTCGCAATTCCTTTTCGCAAAATTTGTTCATAACGCTTTTCAGTTTTGCGTAATGTTTTATAATTTGCCGTTATTCTGCGGAAGAAAACAGTTTTTAAAAATACTAGATTTCTAAGCATTTCGGTAATTTCGTCGCGGCATAAAAAATTATATATAAATGATTTTATACTTGATGACATGTACATATATATATATAGCATGCACATAATATTATAAATATGTGTAAGTATTTTACAGAGCTTTATATATATTTTTTACTTTTATCATAAAACCGTATAACACTCCTAGCTATATTTTTTTGGTTCAAAAGTGGATAAATCATTATCAAATCTTTCTAGTACACGGAGAAATAGACTATGTATCCATGCACATAAACATAGTAAAAAATACTATTCTTGATGGAATATCTTTGGCAGCAATATCAAGATGTAACGAAAATTAGAAATCAATTACTAACATGCATAACGTATAACTAAGCGTAGTGAAAACGTTTTGGCAATCACCTTTCTAGGATGGCCATTTTGAAAATAACCAGTATTGTTGATAACATAAACATCGGTACGATCTATCTGCCTAAGGGAAGGGATGCTTTCGTGGAAGACTTTCTAAGGCACCTGGCTCCTACACACGTTGCCCATGGGAAAACCACGAAAGCGCGCACGCAGCCAGTCCCTTCGCGGGATTCGAAACTCGGACTGAACTACTAGTGTTCAGCTACTTTACCGCTTCGCCCCTCATTTAAGAACGGATTCGCTATATATGAAACAGAGCAAGGTGCCCTTACCGTATTTAGCCATTATGCCATTTTCCTTGACCTACCATAAAAAAAAAAAAAAGGTTTGGTTATTTAATTATGGCAACGCATACGAGGGCTATCTGCCTAAAGGGAGGGATGCCTTCGTGGAGGACTTTCTAAGGGAAACTGGATCGTATACACGTTACACATGGGGAAAGCCACGAAAACGCCCATGCAGCCAGCCCATTCGCGGGATTCGAACCTCGGACCGAACTACCAGTGTTCAGCTTCTTTACCGCTCGGTCGTTGGTGGGCCCCGCTTTGAATGAAAACTACATAAAGTGTAAGTGTTATAATGAACAATCAGTTTCAAGATTTCACTTGATACTGAAATGCATAAAATCAAATTGCGTTTCTATGTATCAGGTTTATAAAGTACAAGCTGATAATACATAATAAGGGGGAAGAAATTCGTAAATTACAAAACTGAATATTATATTTTAGTAAAGTAAAATTATATGTATTATATATACATCGAGAAAAAACGATATACAATATATATATATATTACAATATATATATTTATATGTATATATAGTCTTTTCCGGATGTAACTCTAATTACGTATTGAGCTGGTATCTTCCTGTAAAGATGCATTGGATTTGCTGTGTATGAATCTGTTTCATTGTAGAGGAACAAATGGGAAACAGAGTATTGAAAATTGAATTTCTTATGTATGTTAGATTGACTAATAAGAGTATATTCATGCATAACGTATAACTAAGCGTAGTGAAAACTTTTTGGCAGTCACCTTTCTAGGATGGCCATTTTTGAAAATAACCAGTATTGTTGATAACATAAACATCGGTACGATCTATCTGCCTAAGGGAAGGGATGCTTTCGTGGAAGACTTTCTAAGGCACCTGGCTCCTACACACGTTGCCCATGGGAAAACCACGAAAGCGCGCACGCAGCCAGTCCCTTCGCGGGATTCGGAACTCGGGCTGAACTACTAGTGTTCAGCTACTTTACCGCTTCGCCCCTCATTTAAGAACGGATTCGCTATATATGAAACAGAGCAAGGTGCCCTTACCGTATTTAGCCATTATGCCATTTTCCTTGACCTACCAAAAAAAAAAATCGTAAAATTATAACAGCGTTTCTAAACAGACGCTTTGCTGTCATCTTTATCATTCTGCGCGACTGGAAACGAAGTACGATAATTTCAAAATCTAAATTTTATTACATTACTTTTACAGAAAGTGATCTCATGTCTTCTAAAAATGAAACCCGACATCTGTTTCTATAAAAGCGCTTACTTTCTGGACAACGTAATTTCAGTGTAACGTACGTTTAGTTTTGTCTAACTTTGAACGGAAAAAAAAAAAAAAAAAAATATACATAACAGGCAAAGGTATTACAGCACATAAATTTACTCAATTATATTGGATTACCAAAGGAGAAAAAAATACTCCGATGACATAATTCTCTCAGAATTCATAAACGCTAAATTAAGAATAAATTTTATAAAATGTTTACTAATGAATACATGTATTTGCATAGTAAGTTTCCTGTTTTTAAAATTTTTCCATCTTTATATATATCCCGTTTACAGGAGTGTCCCATTTGATTTTACAATTATGTTCCGAAATTTCGTTGCTGTAGATCGGATGATTACCAATATACTTATAACCCTACTAGTAACCAGGGCCAGTATTAGGGGGTTTTGCTGCTCAATACATTATCTGTGGCTCCTAATTCTGCCACGCGCCGCCAGTAGCCGAGTGCTTAAGAATATTGATTACTGTAAGTTCGACCTGATTTCGGTTGGATCCCAGGCGAACCAGCTGACTGCATGGTTTGTTTTCCCCTTGTGTAACATGAAAACGTGCCAGTTTCCTTCAGCAATCAAGCTCACCCGCGGCCGAGCGGTTAAATCGCTGAACACTGGTAGTTCCGACCTGGGTTCGAATGAAATCGAACGGGCTGGTTACATGAGCGTTTTCATAGTCTTCCCCGTGTGAAACGTGTACGGGGAGCCAGTTTCTTTAAGAAAGTCCACCATGAAGGCATCCTAGTGTGCTTTGCCATAATAAACTAAAGTGAACCTTCAGAAACAGCAATCAGTACTTTTCATGCGGGTAGTAATCACTACCCAAATACTATGCTTTTCTGCCAATTTTTTTGGTAGTTTTTCAGAACCTTCGGCCCGAAAGCATGGTGGCCTGAGTCCAAAAACAGATCAACCACATTTCGGATATCCTGTGCTGAATGGAAGATAGGACCAGCGAGATGTAGCTGCAAGTGTGAAAAAAGGTAGAAGTCCGAAGGTGCGATGTCGGGGTTATATGGTGTGGTGAAAGATTTCATTCGAGTCCGCACAGTGGCCAGCCGGTGAATGCAGACACGTATGGTCTTGCATTATCTTGATGGAACATTACCTTTTTGCGCCGAAACTCAGTTCGACTTTTTTCCTTGATAGCAGCGTCAACACGCACTAACATCTCGTTGTACCCCTTACTCTCAAGGGTTTTACCTTTTTCCATATACTATTTGTGATTAATATTACAGCAATCCCACCAGATACAAAAGCATGTTTTTTTTTTTTTTGTTAGTCAAATTGCGTTTTGTGATGCTGTCGGCGGGCTCACCGGGCGCAGATCAACTCAATTTTCCGCCTATGTTGTTGAAGTAAATTAATTTTAAATCACAAGTGACGATTCGGTCCAGAACTTTGCGTTGATATTGGAGAATAGTGCGGGCTCGAACACGTCTGACTTTATCTGCTTGAGTCAGTTCATGCGGCACACAGATGACGTTTATGTGATGCATAGTGCGACTAATGGACAAATACATTTTTATGGATAATACCACGGCGATCCCACCAAATCCCAAGCATGATCTTTTCGTTAGTCAAATTGCTCAGACGGGCTCATCGGGAGCAGACCAGCTCCATTTTCGGCCTGCATTGTTTACGTAAACTTGTCTTTGAACGTAAAAAAAAACTATGTATATAACACGCAAAGATATTACGGAACATAAATTTACTAAATTAATTGGATTACCAGAGGAGGAAAAAATACTCCGATGAGATAATTCTCTCAGAATTCATAAACGCTAAATTAAGAATAAATTTTATAAAATATTAACATGTATTTGCATAGTAAGTTTCCTTTTTTTTACCACATTAGTAACGATATATTCGGATAACGTTTCAAAGATAATTGTTTACCGATTTTACGTAACAGCTAGAAAACATTTTCTCGAACAAGTTAGGTGTTATTTGTAATGAATACTGTATCATGAATTAGGTACGGCGCTATGCATTTTGTTGACTTTGTAAAGCAATAAATTCTGCTGTCAAATGCTCTTTCCCCAAAATTAAAAAATGTTATTTCTTGATGCTTCATTGAATTTTACAATTCTACTGTACCGGCAGTGATCATGATTTCAAATCCCCACCTCACACCGAAATTTACTGTGTTATCTGAAAAACTGCTCACAAATTGCTAAAAATAGCTACAAAACTGGTTCCACAGCTCTTAAAAACGACCTCCCGCTTAGCTTCCTGCTGTGCTGTGCTGACGTTTGGAAACTCAGGTTTTGAGACGAAAAGGAAGGGGAATAATTTCTCCCTGACTATAGTATAGATCAGATCCGTGCTCTTTTTTTGAGCTGCTGCAAAATGTTCTGAAGTACACTGTATTCTGTTACACACGTTTCGGCAACATTCATCTTGAGAATTCATTACCTGTTCATTAGCCCTTAGTAATTGACAGAAATGCTTTCAGAAAGGAGTGGGTGAATTTAGAAACAATATAATTGGTATCAATGAACTGCGGATACGTTAGTTTCAATTGTTGGGTACTGAAAAAGTCCTTTTCATAATCGAAAGGATTTCATCTGAGAATACATTTTTCGACTTAAAAATGAGTTTTGCAGTATTTTTTAAATATTACTTGTATTTTTGAAAATTTTCATAAATCATGTAATTAATTATTTCCAATCTTAATAACTAAGAGAGAGAAAACAGAATATTCGGGAATTTTTTTTATTATGTTTCTTCAAACTTATACGAATATACAACACCTTTTATATTCCTTATACATTTGCAATTGCATGCACACACACACACACACACACACATATATATATACAATCACATAAATTTTGTAAAATTTTATTCCATGACTCTGATGCTGATGAAGTTGCTGATCTGTAATCTAACACAGGATCAAGTTCCTCTTCCTTAGTAACTCCTTACCCAGAGATGTCTCAGTGAAGGCCAAATCATGCACAAAATTTACACCTGAAAAAGAAAATATGATAAAATATTTTTAGTACCATATTCTCAACAACAGAGTACATCACATCCCCCCCCAAAAAAATGCATGAGGTACAAACAGCTGAAATTGTTTCACAAAATAATAATGCAGATAGCAAACATAAAATATGGCACTAAATATATTGCCACCCCGTGCAATATCTGCATATCCTAAATTCTGCTGCTCAGTGCCCTCTGCTAAATTATTAAGTTTTGCTATGCAGTATTCTCTAAATTCTAAAAATTTTGACTGCCACTGGTTACACAGGCCCTGATCAAAGTACAGAGGCAAGATGTTACCTGCTGTTGATAAACTGCATTATAAATACCACAGATATAAATAAATGTCAGTTTTCATTTTCATAATAT
Organism: Stegodyphus mimosarum; assembly: GCA_000611955.2. Taxonomy (NCBI): domain Eukaryota; kingdom Metazoa; phylum Arthropoda; class Arachnida; order Araneae; family Eresidae; genus Stegodyphus; species Stegodyphus mimosarum. The sequence continues at coordinate 22,197 of KK117728.1, forward strand.
TCTATGAAAAATATAATTGCAATCAGAATTTAACACACACAACATACAATAAATTGATGGGAACTTTTCACTTCGAACATGCAACACTGCATAAAAATACAATATTTGGAAATGTAAAATACCCATCATAAACAGATAAACTGAAACAATACAGGTTAAAATTATTCAGTAATCATATATATCCACAGTATTCAATTAGGACATAGTATATTCCAGTTATTTAGCAAAATAAAGAAGAAATATTGCCTATTGAAAATTTCCTCATATAAGATATAGTAAAAACCTAGGTACTTTTATAATATACGTCTCATCTGTTCACATAAATAGAATACATGTCCTATAAACTGTGCAAATCAGGTTAGTAGCTATGCAAGAAAATTGGAGAAAATATTTAGCTGCAGAGCAAACAATTAGGGTGCAAGGGTGAAAATAACTTTCAGCAATCTTATATAAATTTGACAGAAGAAATGCAATTTTGCTGGTTGGAATGATGGATTGTAACAAAGTACATATCAAATATCTCTCTAATTGAAATGATGCCTTCATTAATGATATCTGAAGGGAAACAAGCTTGCATTTATATTATATAAGGAAGAAATTCAATACTTTTCTAATAGGTATTATTTGATATATGAAGCTAGGTAAGGCAGAATATGTTGACTTGTAGATTCAGAGAGACACAAAAATTTAAAAAAAAAAATATTAAAGCAGAAAGAATATTAAGCTGTGCTTGACAAAGTATAACTTAGAAAGAAAGAAAAACTCATGATACGCAATGAATCTCTCAGCTAAAGTAGTGCCTTTGCAGAAAATCTTCTAAATGGAAATAGAATTGCATCCACATTGCATGTGCAGAATCCCAATAATTCATTATAAACATAGTTCCTAACAACAGCTAGGCTGAGAATTCACAGCAATATTCTTCTTGGAAGTTTTTCTAAGGAAAAGGTAGTATATTCAGGGAACATGTGGGCAAAATCATGACAACTATATCACAAACCTAATTCTTGACCATACATACTAGAAAGATCACAGAAATTGTTCACAGGAAGCTAGATTCATATAACAAAACTTCATAATATTCAGATATAATGAATATTTGGCAAGAATTGCATACCCCAAAAAATTATAAGAACAGCAATGATTTTGTACAACCAGCTAAGAAGATATCTTTATAAATAGATTATTAAACTGCAGCCAAATCTATAAGATCTTTCACTAGAAGCAATATTTTTTAAGTAAAATTCTTAAAAATGTAGTTGTTGCGAGTGTAATGTGAATTACGCGAAATAAATCCTCCTTTTTAAACACAAAAACTTCTATTACGTAGTTATGCACAATATATATACAAGGAAATGATATTATAAGATTTGTGAATATAATAGAACAAATATGATGAAAAAATGGACAACATTCTAGTTGCTGTGAGGATGCATTGTTTTTAGTCTGATGTTCGACTAACTAACTGTTCTTTGGCGAAAGGCGAATCAGAGTTATGCTGAGATGCTCTGTTCCGGATAGGAACATAACTCCCACCCTATCGGGCACTAGTCCTGATATATGGGCAAAGGAGCTAATTTGTGAATGCTTCTTTTATAGAGGGAATTTTTTGATTTAATTGTGGCTACTTGAACTAGTCTGTCTGTACCATGATGTTATTTATCTATTTAAAATATGGTATGTTACATGATTTGTGAGAATAAATAAGAGGGCTCTGCCAATGAAATTCCTTCCAATTAAGAAGTGTAGGAATAAAGAAAATACAGTGATTACAAATGCAGAAATGCAAAAAGGATTACATTTTTTAAATGTACAGATGACATATTTTTCAACAGTTAAACTACATAGGAAGTATGTCAAGTGTAGGACTTATAATGACAACAATTATATCTACTTAATTTATCCATCTCATGAACAAATGAAAAAAAATTACATTAATCAACACCACACAAATGTTATTTCTTTGCTCACTGAAATATTTGCATTCACTGAGTTAGGAAGCATCATTTATATATTTACTGCAAGATTAACAATGTTTGCTGCTAATGAGCTACAATTATAATAATAATAATGTTTTTGACTTTATCTGTGTTGTTACTTTACAACAGGACTGACAATCTGAAATCTATAATCGGATGGATTTACAACTTGGATCTGTCTGCAGCAGCCTCTTCTGTTCCGTCATCGATTTTAAGATAGTT
>KK117729.1:0-22811 GCA_000611955.2 Stegodyphus mimosarum
TCATGCAAATTCTTCATTATTTAATTTCTTTAAATATAATACAGGGTGATAATATTTGGTGGCGACAATGCAAAATGTGATTCAGAATTCTGAATTGATTCATTGCAAAATCCTGTTTTGAGACTATAACTCTTCTAAGCTAATGCTCTTTTGGCCTAATAATGATACTTTATTCATTTTTAATTAAATGTATAGAGACATTAGGTATTTTTTTTTAAAGCAGGAGAGATGAAAAATGAACGATGCCCTCGTCGAGACTCGAACCACGGACCACTCGAATACGTGCCGAGAGTGCTGACCACCACACCACGAAGGCATGCGAAGAATACCTTATACACTCCCCCTTTTAAAAAGAGAAATACCTTATACACTCCCCCTTTTAAAGCGAAACTAGGAATTAGGGGAACCAGTCGCCAAATCCTGGTGGTGGAGAATCATCATCCGTCACTTTTTTAACTATGGCGCCACTGCAGAGACATTTAGGTATTTTAGAAGCAGGAGAGATGAGCAATGGCATCATCGGAACTCCAACCGCGGAACTCTCGAATACCAAGTGTGCTGACTACTACTCCAGGAAGGCATGCGAAGAAGACGCGAGAAATACATTATAATTGTACCTCGAAACTTTCAATGAAATTTTAAACAAAGTTTATAGAAGTATTTAAATTTTAAAATAATGCCTCACAAAATTCTCGTACATGTTTTCCAGTATTTTTTCCTTATAGGTTATAACCAATCTAGAAAACATAATGCAATGTTAAATACTGTAACTTCTATAAAATGTTAAATACATATTTTTTGCAACATATTTAAAGGGAGAAATTATCTGAAATAACTTCTGTATTATCTGCGAATAAATACGTACACTTGGGTATTGAACAAACCAAATTAAATAATAAATAGTTTTTTTCCCTAAGTACGTACGTGAAAGAGTAAGAAACTTCTTTTTCAGTAGTAATTTTCGAATAACTTTAAATGTTATTTTAAGGAAATTCAACTTGGAGTTTTAAACGTTTGGTTGCATATTTAATTTAACATTCTGGAACTTTTACAGTTGCTTAATGCAGACCATTAAACACATAATGCGTACAAACGTAAGTCTGAATGCTGTTTAACTAGGCATGAAAAAATAAATGTCCCTATGGTTTACTCTAAGTCGGGATTTTGTAACTACACTTATTAAGGATGAAAAACAAAGAGTTTTAACAATCAAGCAAGCTCAAAAAGTTTGGTAAGATTTTTTTTTTAAATTTTAGCATTTAAAATTCATATTTTCTATTTTTAAGCCATAATCCCACTGTTCACAAGCTCAGATGTTTTTCTTTTTTTTCTTCTTTGCACTAGTTTAAGCAAGCAGAAAATTAAGCAAGTATCTGAAATGTACTCATAAATTTTAAGTCCCATTTCCCTCTTTACGCCTTTACTTTTCATAGCAAAATAAAATTTTATTTAACTGAAGCGGAATGTCCTAGTTAAAAACAAAATATTATTTTGGCACGCATTTTCTAATTATTATAAGTCATTGCTGAAACTTTTCATTTTCTATGCATGTGTACATAATTTTCAATATACACTCACGTTTGTGAAAATTGCAACACCATGAAGGACTTACGCGAGTGAGCTGAAATTTTCAGGAAATGCAAAGTAGCGCATGATATGCAAATGATTAGAATTGCAAATCCGTAGCGCATGCGTATGCTGAGCAGCGCCCTCTGAACGGCTGATGGATCCGAATAAATAGACGGCTGTAGCGAGGCGTGTATGGTTATCGGTGGTTATCTGCTAGTGGTAAACGTTAACTCAATCTGTACTTATGCCTCGTCGACGAAAGAGAGCGAGATTTGAACAACTTACAGAGTTTGAACGAGGGAGAATCATCGGCCTTCGTGAAGCTGGATTGTCGTATCGTGCAGTAGCCTCTCGTGTGCAGCGTAACAGCAGCACAGTGATGCGCGTTTGGAAGCAGTGGACGGACGAGTGTCGGACAACTCGGAAATCCGGGAGTGGACCCCGAAATGTGACGTCAGCTCGCGATGATAGACACCTGGTCCGCATGGCGCGGACGGACCGTACAGCTTCCTCTAGACAATTGGCAGCACTGTGGTCAATAGCTACAGGTGTTTCATTGTGTGCTTCATCAATTCGTAGACGTCTGCTGCAGTGTGGACTGCGCGCACGGACTCCTTTATACAGGATCCCCCTAACGCACGACCATCGCCGCCTGCGGCTACAATGGGCCAATCAGCATAGAGACTGGCGTGCTGATTGGCAGCATGTCGTGTTTTCTGACGAATCCCGCTTTAATTTGTGGTACCATGATGGCCGCATTCGTGTCAGACGCTATGCCGGTGAACGCCACCTTCCGGAGTGCATTATCGAACGCCACAGTGGACGAACACCCGGAGTTATGGTCTGGGGCGCCATAGCATATCATAGACGATCTCAATTGCTACGAATTGTGGGCAATCTGAACAGCAACCGGTATATCCGTGAAGTTCTACAGCCCGAAGCTGTTCCCTTCCTTCAAAGCTTGCCAGGCGCTGTATTTCAACAGGACAATGCCCGCCCTCATACTGCTCGGATTGTTAAATCCTTCTTTGCAGCGCAGCAGGTACAGCTTCTTCCTTGGCCTGCGTGTTCCCCGGATATGTCGCCAATTGAACATGTGTGGGATGTCATTGGTCGGCGTCTTGCTCGTGATCCTCGTCCTGTTGCGTCTGCAGACGAACTTTGGGTACGCGTACAAACGATATGGAATGCTCTTCCTCAGTCAGACATTCAAACTTTGTTTGACTCCATGCCACGTCGTGTGGCAGCACTTATTGCGGCGCGTGGTGGCCACACAAAATACTGATTCTGATCTCTTGTTCTTGTTTGTTTGCTTTGAACATTTAATCATTTATTTGTACCACTACCACTCAACTGTGTATTAAATTGCATTCAATTATGACGATTCCTTCTTGGTGTTGCAATTTTCACAAACGTGAGTGTATATAAAATTTCTTTCTATATTTACACTGCAACAAATATAGGGTTTCTATATTTACCTTTTTTCCGATAAAAATTTGAATTTTACATGACAAAGAAATTTAAAGAGTTTTAATAAGTCATTCTCATTATATTGACAAAATTACTATCAATATTATTATTAATGAATAAAATATTGTTTTATACAGAGTGTTGAGTGCGAAGTATTTCACAGCTCTGGAATTTGCCACAGAAATATTCGTGCAAGTGTTCACAGTATCACACAGTATAATCAGTAGTTACACTTCAAACTACTAAGTAAGTTAAACACAACGCAATGCAAAACGCATCTAAAGAGAAGGTTAAATCGGATACCTCAGTTCACGCGGAACTAAACAACACGCAGCAACAATAACTAAGCAACTGGGTAAATCAAATACTTTCTCTCCGGTCTTATAGTTTTCAACTGGCCGTCGAGATATTTCTGGTACTTTCTGCTTCTCGAAATTACAGGAAAGCAATAAAACTTTGGGATTACTGCCAATACATTAACTCAATTTCAATATATATTACGGTGATACAGAGACCGGACCAAAATGTCATCAAATGGTCGCCAAATTTGGCAACCTTTGTCGATTTCTCGCCAAATTACCGGATACCTATTTACTCAATGTTAAATGCGCTTGTCCTTGTACTCTTACTCTCCAAAATAGCTTTCTCTTAAAGTTTGTCTCGCGCTTCGTTCCACAGAAAAATACAACAATTTTACCTATAATTCCAAAACAATTACCTATCTAAATACAAAATTCGTAACAATATATATACATATATATATATGCGTGCTTGTGTGTATGTATGTATATTTATATGTGTGTGTGCAATGTTGAATTCACTTTTTATTCATGGTAGAGAAAAACTGCTGCATAGATCTCATTGAAACGAAAATAGAACTTGGCTTAGCGGTTAAAAAACATCATTTTTATTTTGAACAAGAAATATTATTCAGAAATACATTTTTGCTTAAATTGTTATGACACTGGGAGTGTTAAACTCACTCCACAATTTCTATATATGCAGTGTGCATTTTAGAGAATGGTGAAAGAAACAGAACGAAGAGACGTAACTTTTCTTAGCAGAACAACAGCAAAAGAGTGATGAGTAATACCTGCAGTGGAACTCAACAAGCTCAGAAAGTCCTTATTTGAAACCTTAGCAGGGATTCGGGAAAAGAATTTGCATTGCTGTCACTGGAAAGCGTGGTGTAATATAGTATAATATAGAGGAAATATAAAAATACAATTTAAATTAGCAACAGATTATTAAATTCCCAACAATTCTTAATTTTAATTTCAGTATTTCCCCCTCTCTATTCTAAAAATAGTAATCTTTTCTAGACTAATCCATGTCATATGACTTATACACAACACTGCTAACGTAAACGGAACTAAAACTCGAACAATCAGTAATATTTTTACGCCAGTATTAATTACCTAATCAGATACATTGAAAACCAAAACTAACTGTCTCTGAATTAAGATTTCATCCTGAACACCACATACCTGCTTTTTGTACATCATCCTAGCTGGGATGCTGCTTGAAAGGTATCAAAAATATAAAGTCTATTGAAAAGGCACGAGTCGTGAAGTGTCGAGTAGTGTCGTAGGTTATTGAAAAGGCAGTTTGTCTATCACAGGAAAATGTTTAGCGAAATAAAAATGAATTTTTAATCTGCCACGTTTGGTTTTCAATACAGATCAATCTTCTACGCTGTAATATTTCTGCAACAATATTGCTCCTATGTCTTCTTCATTAAATATATATGTAAAATATAAAATAAGAAACAAAATTATTAAACATAATTGGAATAAATTAGCAAAAGGCTTTCAGATTCATAAATGTTAATTGAGCGCATCCCTACTTCAAAGATACGCTTTGCGTTTTTTGCGTCACTCTGCTGCGTGTTACGTCAGTGTTTCCCTCGATTTGTCTGCACTACGGCGTGTTTAGCCCAATCGGCACTCAGGATTAACAAAATGACTTTCCGGATATAAATAGAACCGAAGCGAGTGCGCATTGCCTTTTCTTGTCTGCTACTGCTTGACTTACCAAGTCTGTCGCTTGACTTTTTTCTTTATTAAAATATTAACTACGTGTTTCAAGTTTTTGGGCTTGTTAGGCACTTTTATTGTTGTATCAATTATAAGTCAATTGCATATAAGCATCAAACAGTCATCAGCAAGTAATCACGCTGATTCGCTTGTAGAGAACCTGCGATATTTGCTAAAGTTTATTATTACATTGTTTCCGTTTGTTTTCATGTATTAAATGTTGCATTGTTTTACAATAACAAAATCTAAATTTTTTTTATAATGCCTAAAATGTACTTTTATAACTATGAATTAGATTGTTTTCATATTTATTATAGCGCATAGTTTTTCATGACTTTCAACTGACTGTAAAATTCTTGATGTGCTCTTCAGATTCCTTTCCAAAAACTCTGAACATTTTCCATGGTTGATAATCCAAATTCAGAACATTTAAAGAAAATCTTTCAACAATCCTTGAAACCTTTATAAACTTACCTCTTAGAGACTTTAAAGCGTTGTTGTCCATAGCTCAATTTTAGGTTCTACAGTTGTTACAGCAGGCCTCACATTTTAACTCTTATGTATTCTACTTTGTAGCAGCGACGACAGGTAAAAATATCTCCTCTAACCGGATTTTCTCTCTTTGAATAGCGGGAGAAGCGAGAGAGATGTCCCGTCGGATAGACGTTTCTTCGCTTATGGTACGTAGCAACCTCAGAAGAACGTTTTTTTTTCATTTTTCGTACCTTTTTCTCATGTAAAGAAGTTGTAAGGTATCTACACATTGACAATGTTTATTCTTCATAAAACTGCATTCTACTGCTAGAGACATTACCGTGAATGATAAACTTTCCATGAGTCTTGAAGAATGAGAGAAGCACGTTTATGCGCCAGTTTGTCTTTACGTCGAGACACTAGGCAGAAGATTCACTTTCATTTAACATTGCAGAGCTATCCAACAAAAAAAAATAGTTGGCCTTCATTCATCCATGTTAAACTACAGTTGAAATTTCGTTTGCCAATTGCCGGAAAGGAAATTACTCGAGATGATACGCCCAGATTTCCATTTGTTTTCCGTATTAACATTCGGAGCGATCCATTTTCAAGAACCTTTCGGTGTGATGTGTGTTTAGCAGGCAGCTCTCCTTTTCGATCTTATGATGAGAACCAGTTGATGCAGCTACAATGAGAAAATAAAAATGCATTCACATAGGACGCTGATAGTTTCTTTTGGCAGTACGCAGTGGGGTAACAGCACAGGTTAAATTTCGTTTATAATTAATTCTAGTATTTAATAATTTACTTCAGCTGGCCATTTTATCACATTTGCCGTACTTCGTTGCAGTACTGAGCAGAAATGCGCCACAGTCAGCGACAGATTTTGTACATAGATCGTTTTAGTGCAATTATATGTGAAATTGTTGTATTTTACTGTGTAATATAAGGCGGAAAATCTAAAGAGAGAACCTGTTCCAAAAAGTAGGGATAGTAAGTAAGTAAGACAGTCAAGTAAATTGAGTAAATGTGTATCTCGGTTATTTGCCAACGACTCTTTTGGCAACTTACTTTGTAGCTTGACAAGAAATAGCCAAAAGTCTCCAAATTCGGCAACATTTTGGTCCGGTCCCTGTATCACCGTAATAGGTATATGATCACTATATTAGCTGTAAACGTAATTCGACCCTCATATTGCTTTCCAGTAATTTCGAGAAGCAGAAGGTTCTAGAAAAATCTCGGCGGTCGGTTGAAAACTATATAAGGCTGGAGAGAGCATCTGCTCTCAGTTGTTATTGTTGTTGTTCTTATTGTTGCGAGTTATTAGTTCAGCGTGAGATCGGAGATATTTCCGAGTTAGCTTTCTCTTTAGACGCACGCTTTGCATCGCGTTGGGTTTAAGCTTGTTAGCAGTGTGAAGCATAACTACTGATTGCACTCTGTGGTACTGTGAACACTTGTATAAGAGTATTTCTATGGAAAATTCCAGAACTTTAAAGTGTTTCATTTGATAAAAATTGAATTTTATTAACCTATCATCGGACCTGTGTGCATTCAGTCTGTTACAAGCCCGTACGCACGCAACAATACTCTATCAAGACGCACTAGATAAATTTGCTGATATATTGCGCCGCACTCAAATACCAAAACTTAATACCAAACCACTGAATAATAAGAGTTTCTATTTCTAATGAATGAACACAATGGTTTCTGTGTCACGAAGCATAAGCAATTATTAGCAGAGGAATGGTAAAACTTAAAAGCATTTTTATTATGTAAATACTTAAATTAACCTAATTATGCAGCGTTTACAGTCCACTAGAAAACAAATTAAACTACCAGGGAAAAACTAATTTAGTAATCCTGCACGTTAGCGAAACTAGCCTTATATACTATTGATTAATTGTTCAAAGAAGTATTAAAAATTATTTTAGTAGAACATATTTCTAATTTCTCTGCATTTTTCTAAACGGATTAAAATAATTCAACCTTAAATTGCATAAATATTTATTACATCCGTGTTTATAAGCTAAACAATCCTTATTTCTATAGTAATTTAAATCACGCAATGTTTTTCTGTTTTAGAGTACTTTGTGGAAAACTTCCAACAAATAAACAAAAACGTATTCAGGTAGCTCGGGAATCGGACGCAATGAAGACAGTATGCCCTCATTTTGTTTGCTGCGAGCATCCTCGGCACAATGAATTGAGGTAAACCCACTTGTTGGGCCATCGCTTGAGCACTCGTACTTGGATTTGCTTCTGCCAGACGTAAGACCGCCTTCTCATTGCCAGGTGTCTTCATCATTTACTGTCAATTCATTGTAGCTCTCATTAAACAACCAGTCCCACATAAACTTCTGTTCACACTTGTCGTGTGATGTCGAGACCGCTTGTTCGAGTAACGTTCCTGGTAAAACTGCCGAGCGGCGTGCCCGTTATAATTCGCAGTTCCATACACGATTGGCATGTCGACCAGTTCATCACTTAAATACGCGTTTATGTTACTACCTCGGGAAACGGATCGCAAATGACGACTTCCAGAAGGATCGCTGTTAAGGCAACCTTCCGTTCAGCGCCATCTACCGCAAGACTGCCATGAGGAATCTCCCAGCATGTAAAGAATTCCATGCAACGTCGCTGGTCTGACGACCCCACCTGACAACTTCTGCTCGTAATTTCGGACACCTGTTGTAGTACAACCTTTCAATAAAATGTTTCCTGTCCCATTAATGCGTTGCTGTTTCCGTTCTTTGCTTTGCTTCTTAGCACCATAGCTCGCAACTACGGTACTTGGAACCGTGCATTTTTATGTGAATCCGAGTCGTGTCTGTACCCCCTACACACCTTGTAAGTTTGTCGGCCTGGTAGCGAATCACCGTATGTATATATATATTACTTTTGTTTTCCATAACCATTTTAACATTGGTATCTATGTGTAAATGCCCAACAACTGTAATGATAATAATAAAAATATTTATAAATACTTAGAATGTAATATACTTTCTCAAAATTATATGATACTTGAGATATACGAGTAATAATAAACAAATTGTATGTGCGGTAGGTTTACCCCTGAAACTGCTTATACCACTTAGAGATGATTATTATATTGGGGGTTTCAGGATAATGAACTTAATTAAACTCAATGAAATTAATTTATTCAGTCGCCCAATATTGCAACCGGAATGGTAATAACGGAATTTTAGGGCACCAGAGAGGAAACCATTCTCATATAATAGTATTTCCTTTTTGCGAATTGATTCGATTATAAGAAAGATGTAAATCAGCTTATCTGAAGAAACGAAAGATTGTTAAAGATTGGTAACATTTTATGACAACGACTTTGGCAATAATATTGTTTTATAACCATATTTACTGTGATTAATATAACTTGTTTGAAAAATATTTTTTCTTAGTTAAAGTTTTGCATTGAATATTCGAAGTTACAAAATTTTCTTCTTTTATTATGCCCTTTATATCCTCTTGGGATTATTTCATAAATGTGCTTGGAATTTTGATAGCAGATGATATTTTTATTTTAATGTTCACGTTTTCTAATGCGGGGAAGTTTATTTTCAGGCTTCGCCTTCTGCTTTTTCTTTTGGGCACTTATGTTTTGGGTTTTGTCTTTATCATCACAACTTAAATGCTGTACTGGATTACAATTCATTTTGGATTTTAAGAAATCAGTTGGGGCTGTTATTTGCTTTTTACTGTTCTACTACACAGAAGTTTCCTTCCAATATTATCTACGGTGCTTAGTATTATTATAGCTACTTTTTTAATATTTAAAATTTTTAGTTTTGATTTTGGTATTTTTGCGATTAAAGATTTTTAATACATTTTTATGTCTTTAAAGCAAGGGAAGTCTAGAAAGTACTAATTCTAAAATACTAATTAAAATTCTGACTAAAAATGTTTTCCTTTCATGGTTTTAATTTGAATTTCTGTTCTTTGGAGATAGATGGTATATGGAAAGCTTTCTTATCATAAATTATTATGAATTATTGGATTATTAATTTGCAGATTTAGCGCAAGGTCATAGGCTTTTAATTTACTTATAAGTAATTTTATTTACTTATAAATAATTTTATTGTGAATTAATATTACTATATATAATGTTACTTTTAGGCAATCACTCTTATTCACTTTCATAAATGCATTTACTCCCTGATCCATAACACCAATTCAGTTTTACTTTTTAGAATTTAAATGTACCTTTTATTCGTCAGTTTCATTGTAACAACTAAGACAAATTTTACATTGGGATATTGACTAATTTGTATAACTCTACCGATACTTTAAGATTAATTTACTTTCCCAGATATTTGCTATTCTCATCCATGTTCGTAGCGAAATCTATGTTAGCACAAAGGTACTAATTTTTTTTAACAACAAGGTAAAACTGATTATTGCAAAAGCTCAGTATAAGGCATCCAGAAAGTTTGAAATGTTCACAAGTCCTGTTTACTTTACTTGAACTAAAAAAGGCTGAGGGAAAAATTCCCCAAAATGTATTTGAGTACCTGCTCTTTGGTCACTGGCATAGCATTAAAATTTTTTAAAGCATTGCCATAGCGACATTCTTTTAACCAGGTGAAGATTTATAAGGTATTTTCTCATTTCTTCCAGCATACCTTCGTGATGTAATGGTAACGCAATCGGCGCGTATTCGAGAGCTCCAGGTTCGAATCCCGGAAATGGAACTGCACATTTTTCACATATCCTGTTTTAAAATACCCTAATGTGTATACAGATTAGCTCTTTAAAGGAAAAACTACAGATGGAAATTATTAGAAAACATTGTTATAAAAATAATGAAATAAATTTATATCATTCGTTATAAGAGCCAAAAAATATTAGATATAAAAACATTTCTAATGAAATATTTAGTGCCGAAAAATATTCAAAATACGCTTTACCACATTGACGATATTCAACATTTTCCCTTATTTGCCTTCTTTTGCCTGAATGCGTAGCAAAACTGACATTTTATAAATAGTCATGTGCAAGGCAAATTAAGCTAATTCTAACTGAGCGATGAATTTTTCATTCCGTTAAAAACAAATTTCAGAATTCAGTTAAAGAATTAATATATTTCTACTACACTCGTAGAATTTTTCCAAAGACCGCGAAAGAAATAAATTAATTTAATTATAAATATCCAACATGTAAGATTACTGCCTGCTGCACCGTTTTGAGGACTTAGCTGTTAGTGATTAATGTTAAAATATCTATAACTTTTTATATCACTGATAAAACCGATATGCATAATAAAACCGGGAGGGAGAACGGAATGAGTGCTTAGGATTAGAAAACATAAATGCATTTACGAAATTGTAGCTGAGGCACATAAATGTAATTCCCTCCGCTACAGCTGTAAAAGTTATTACCACCACCCGCAGTTCTACTTCCGAAAATGTCATAAATTTCGAAATTCCTGAAAGCGGAGGTGGAAAGGCTGAATGAGAAATTGCCTGGAAAACATATCACGGAAAATTTCACAAAGATGTTGATAAATATTTGAAAAGCGGATTATCAAGTCAAATTTTCATACATTTCCTAATATTTTATTCTCGATCGGCTTTGAAAAGCAGCGAAAAGTACAAATTTTGTTCGTAATGGATTTTGTATTATGCTAAATATAATGCACTAATATTAGTTTTTGATCTATTTATCATATTAGAAATTAAATTAGAGCGCTTGACTTCTTTCTTAGCTGTTGCTTTTTTATTTCCTTCAGAAAACTTCCGAAACGAATAGTTTAAGAATAGACTGCAGGAAACATGATTGTATGTGTTGATAACGTCTACCAGTATTAGTGAAATATCTGACTCTTCGTGTTTAATACCTATGCTTATTTATGGAAGTTAAAACTATTCTGAGTTTGCAATGCAATAGTATGATTGAGTTTGGCTTTTAACAAATGTTAAACTTCTGCATATCAAACTATAATTATTTCATAGAAACATTAATAATTTCGGTACAGACGTATTATTGTAACCACCTAACCACCTTGGGAAAAATCAACAAATTTTTTAATGTGCCAAATACTGGCAACCATGCACATAATCATGCTGCGGGTAATGATGCTCATAGCATACTTCAACCAAGAATCACCACCATTTTCGTACGCGTTCCGTTTGTTGTTTAAAGTATTTCTCCCGTCTTTTTGGCATGCTTTAGTGGTTTAATAGTCAGCACACTCAGCGCATATTCGAGAGGTCCGAGGTTCGAGTCTCGGCGAAGGCATTGCTCATTTTTCATGTCTCCTGCTTCGAAATAACCTAATGACTTTACATTGGCGATGGTGGATGATGATTCTTTACCATGAGCATTTGGGAATTGGGCCCCCTAATCCTCAGTCGCCCTTTAAAAGGGGGGTATATAATGTACTTCTGCCGCCTGCTTAGCACGCCTTCGTGGTGTAATGGTCAGCAAACTTCGCGCGAGTTTTGATTCCCGGCGATGACATTGCTCATTTTTCATGTCTCCTTCTTCAAAATAACCTAATGACTCTACAAAATGACTAATGACTCTACAAAACCTAATGACTGACAAAATAACCTAATGACGACGGGTTCCGACTTTCTTTAAACGAATCTTTATATTTTTTTTCTTTAAACTCAATTTAAAAATATATGCTTGAAGAACTGCTAGCAATGGACGAAACTGTTGTAAAATTTCTGTAGAAATGTAGTATTTTGCCATAAAATCGATAAATTTAACAAAGATAAGACATATTTGGTAGGTAGCCGATGCCCAATACCAAAGTCGGGCACGATGCCGATTTCGTGTAATTATCTAATTTGCTTAAGCGAAAATAAATCGTTGCGCTCATGGGGAGAAGAACGGCACAAAAATTTCAGAAAAAATTAGAATTTTAGAAAAAATGTATTCACTTACTTACAAATAAACGCTTACTTACAAAGTTAAAATGTTTTCCTTTTCACTGTTGTCTCCATTTAGTCTTACGTTATGATAAATGTTTAAGTGCAAAAACACCAGCATCTGCCAATGGGGAAAAATGGTTTCGTAGAGAGGATCTGAGCCCGAACCGTTTTACGAGAGTTCAGTGGTCGCTTCCTTTTTATGCTAAGACTGAAATACGATATGGATATCTATGCTGAAAATTATAAACAGTTGTGATACTCATAAGAAAGCAGTGCAACACTGCTTAAATAACAAAGAACAAACTTGTTGTCCAAAAGAACTATCAAAACAGAAGTGTACTTGTCCGTTATAAGGAATGTAATGTCCGTTATAACGAAGTCCATAATAACGATAAACGATGTACCATTACAAAAGATAAATTTCATAGCTATATCGTTTAGTTGATAATAATTTATCAATATCACTGTTGCCTTTCTCTCTTCCTCCCACTGCATGTAAAAATACTGTTCTGATGGTCATTGACATTGATTAAAGTAACATATAGAATGAGTAGACATACGAGATACGATATATTTAAAATAATTTATAGCGTATAAGAAGTGACATATTGCAGACGTGAATTTTTCGATAGACATAATTCATTTTGGTGGGTAGAATTTTGTTTCTTATTATAAAGCACGCATGTAATTAATTATTAGAGTTGGAAATTAACAGAATTCAGTGTAAAACTTATTTCGAGGTGGACAAAGAGGCATCATATAGTGAAAGAGCTAGAATTACATGGATTGTTAAGGATGATTTAGATATTCAGTATGACTAAATTAAATATTCGGACAATATAAATTACTGTTACAGAAAGGATATTTAAATTAGAACTTTTAAACTCTTCTAGTAAATCAAAGCTGTAACTAGGTTTTTAGAGAAAATGATAAACTTATCATATTGCTATAGTTTGTACCTAAAATTAGAATACAACTTTTTTTTAACTTAAGGGTGTAGTATCATTAAGTTTATTTTGCAGAAGTAAACAGGGAAAGCGAGCAATGCCCTCACTTGGATTTGAACTCCGGCTTCTTGACTAGTCATTTATCGTGCTTCAAACTACATATCAAATACACAACTAAGCAGAGAGACTGTTCCTTACAAAGGGAATAAAAAGTAAATAAACATTAGCAATTTTTTATGTGTGGTTAGAAAGAGCATCAAACGAAAGGTTTAGCAGAAATTATTACAACTTGCAGCAACATTCTTAACTCCAAACTGAGATAAATCATGAATGCAAAAGCAGGATATTGAATATAATCCTCTGTTGAAAATTTAATACCAGTAACTGCATTTATAGTACCGGAAACGATGAGGTCGAAAATCCAAATAAAAGCTGTTTAATCAAATGTGTAAATATGAACATTATCGCCGTTACCCTCCCATCTAAATTAAATATTTCAGCCCATAATTTGATACTTTAGTTATATGTTATGGAAGTGTTAGCAGTATTTTCTGTTTATAAATTATAAAAAGTAAGAGAAGTATTTTTCAAGTTGGAAAGTATTGAAAAATCCTTAACAGAGGATATGAAAACAGAGTTATTATAAAATACTGTTTTGTGATATACGTTGTGAAGATTTATGTCACTTCTTTGAGACTGCATTTTCAAATAGTGTTGTTTATTTTTCCCTAACAAGTAAGCCTTTCATGTGCAAATGCTGGATATCTCTATTCTGGAGCCCGAAGCTGAGGATTATCCGAATTCGAAGTGGAAAATATTTCCTCGCAAATATATTTCGAGATATGACCGTGAGCAGTTTATTTATTTGCGAATTTGTGCAAGCAAGAAAGGATTTTTTAACACGTGAATATTTGTTAAAGTTCTGTATCTAACCAGTTTATTAAGCCAAAAGGAAACATGTTAATTATAGAAAAATATTCAGCATTAAATATGATTCTGGATAAGAAAGAATATTTGGTGAAAAGATACAATACTCTTCCTCTTACTTATACAGCAAAGAAAAGAACACTTTATTTTATCCAATTTCTGAGAAACATCGTTTTCCTAAGTTTCGTCTACATTAATTTTTGAGCAATTTTATGCAGGTTTGGAAAATGGAAATTTGAAATTGCAAGGGAAATATCGATTTGTCTATTGGGGTCGGTAGTAGAATATTAACAAGAAACTAGTTGGCACAATCATGATCCCATTGATTAAAATAAAAATTGTTAAAAATCTATAGTTAATTGCTTTATAATATAAAATTGTTCCAAAACGTAAGGAAGAAATTATGTAAAATAAACATAAGGGGAAAATATACAAAAATTATTCAATACTAGCAGGTACTGATATGAGGTCTGCGGCAAAGCAAAATAATAATAAAAGTTCTATATACAACTGAAAAGAAAATGCACAAAACTTTTCAGTGTGAATAAAATTATCTCATTCTTTCTAAGCAACAACTAATTCGTAAACAATTTTTTTTTTGTTGTCAAACAAGGAAATAAAACTTTTGACACTTCTGATTAATATGTATAAGTATGATGTCACGATTTAAATTTAATGAAATATAACAACATTTTCTGAATATCAATAAACGAATGAAAGTGTCAATAACATACCGTGTCAATTATCCTAACCTGAAACAAAAACGTTCCTACCAGCAACTATTTATTTAAAATGATGACATTAAGGAATATTTTCGACATGCAATGACGTCACATGTAATGGAATTCAACGTAAGAATATGACCTAATTAATACAGGGTGTTTATAAAGTCCCGGATCCATTTTGATGTTTAATAACTCATAAATTAATGAAGATATAAACAAACTTATGGCATTTATTAGCATGGAATAACTTATATATTTTCCTTTTCAGGTTTGAATTTCTTTACTTTTGTAAATATCGTCTGCGCGTGTGGTTAATTTCAGATAATTTTATTTTCCAGTCTAAATATTTGTACTTTTCTAAATATCGTCTGCTTATTAATTGCATTTTTCTCTCTTTTGTTTTTGGCAACTATTGCAATGTTCTGTGCGCATATGGGGATCTGAAAACTCCCATGAATACCGTGAGGCACAAAGGGATTTCCTAAAGGTTAATCTGTGGTGCGGACTAATGCACGACTGAGTCATTGGGCCTTTCTTTTTCACAGAAAAGACGGTCTCATCAGTCGTATACTTAGATATGTTGGAAAACTTCGTATTTCCACAAGAGCTTCAGCCACATGTCTTTTTGCAACAAGATGGTGCACCACCTCATTGGGGTACCATCGTTCGTAGTTCTTTGAATGACCATTTTACAGGAAGATGGATTGGGCGAGGAGGTCCAATTCCTTGGCCACCCAGATCACCTGATATAACGCCGCTGGACTTTTTCCTTTGGGGGTTTGTAAAGGACAACGTTTACAGGAGGAGAGTGTCGAACATTGATGACCTAAAAGCCAGAATTACAACCGCAATAGCCTCTGTGGATGCCGACTGTTGCAACTCTCTGGGTTACAACGTGCAGGTTCAAAAGAAATAATCACAGCAGGGATTACTTTAAATCAAAATTTTTAATACAGATATCTCATTACTAGCGAAACGTTACACTACTACTCTCTTACATAACAATTTCTCCGTCTCTTTTACAGTTAAAGAAAAAGTAATAATAAAAATAGTCCTATCCCGAGAGGCACTCCTGTTGGCGCCGCCCGGCTGTTGCGTAATCTGTCCTAATGAAGCTGTCTCCTACATACTCCCCCTCTTTGAGTCGACTTCAGTCTGACTCAAAGACATACAGTACCTGGTTGAAGAGATCCAATTTATTAGGCACCTTGATGACACTTCCAAATCTTGACACTTTACGTAGAACATTAGTGGAGTCATTCAAAGAGTCATTATGATCAGAAAGTTCATCACTAGAAAAAGAAGAAAAAGGATTAGTAAAAGAATTATTCTGCAAAGTATCAGTTGGGGTGTCCGTTAATTGCACTTCCAAAGGAAAGACCCGCTGAATGGGACGTAGCAGAACACCAGCTTGAGTTTTCAATTCCACAGTTCTCACCTTGCCATCTTTTCCGGGAATCAGTCGAACGACCCTTGCTAAAGGCCAATGCATCCGTTTTTTGACGTCATCTCCGATTAGGACAATTTCACCCAGCCGCAGCTCTGATGATGGACCTTTCTGAATTTTATTCTGGACGAGAAGGCCTAAATATTCCTTCCTAAATCTATGTCTTAAATCATTAAATAGTTTTTGGCGATGTCTAACCCTCCTTCGAAGATTTTTTGAATCGCAGAAATCAACATCGGGAACACCTGAGTTGCGATTCTCGATGAGAAACATAGCTGGGGAAAGTGGGACTAAATCATCTGAATTTTCGGACAGATAGGTAAGAGGTCTAGAGTTAATTATTGACTCACAGTCGCACAATACTGTTTGCAACTCCTCGGTTGTAAGAACTGCGTTACCGAGTGTCCTTCTCAACAGTTCCTTTACCATACGAACTAACCTCTCCCACCAGCCGCCCCACCAAGCAGCTGTGGGGGGATTAAATTTCCATATTATGCGTTCTGTAGCCGTTTGCCTCAAAATTTTTTCCCAATCGATGTTACTTAGTTCTCTTTGCGCTCCTCGAAAATTAGTTCCGTTGTCGGAATAAATTATTCTCGGTCTCCCCCTTCTGGCTACGAATCGTCTCAAAGACATCAAGAAGGTGTCGGTAGACAGTGATGAAGTCAATTCCAGATGAATCGCTCTATATATTGCGCACGTAAACAAAACAATCCAAACTTTTTCACCTCCCTTCACGTACAAGGGTCCTGCCAAATCAACTCCAACCACCTCGAACACTGCAGCGTCATTGACACGATCGCCCGGCAGGGGCACCGATTCGCAACCAGGAGACTTGGCCTTATATCGATGGCATCTTACACAATTTTTTACGACTTTCCTGACTGCTCTTCTGCCCCTCACTATCCAAAATCGTTCCCTTATTATTCCGAGGAGTATTTGGGTACCAGCGTGACAATTTTGCAAATGATAATATTCGATCAGGCGCTGTGTGAAAATGCACTGGCCTGGTAAAATAATTGGACAAATAAATTCAGGGTTGTCTGATCGCTCTGTAATACGGGTTTTCACCCTTTTTATACCCTCTCCGTCTGAAATGAAACTCATATTAGGAACAGAGTCCGCGGAGGGAAAATACCTACTTTGTACAATTTTTACGAGAGTTTTTTCTGCCTGTTCCATTTCATGAACGGTTAAATCTCCAGTCTCACGAAATGCACGCTTACTTCTTGCATTTTTTACAAACCGCAATACCCATGAGACTAGTCGAATGATGGATTGATAATTTGAAAACCTAGTAGCATACCAAGGTATTTCCTCTTCAATTGAATTAAGATTGCATAACCTGACTTTTCTTTTTTCTCGCTCTACCTCAGAGGTCTCGTAAGCCAGGCGGTCTGGGGGCCAATTTTGAAGAGGTTCCAGGAGCCAGGACGGGCCTTCCCACCAAAGAGAATCGGAAAATGAACGAGGGGAACTGCCTCTTGAGAGTAAATCTGCGGGGTTTAAATCACCTGGTACATGGCGCCAAAACTGAGAAGGAATCAGACTATTTATTTCATTTATTCTATTTGCTACGAAAACTGACCAATCACCACGGTTCTTAATCCACCAGAGTGCTACCATAGAGTCACTCCATGCAATAATTTTCAAAACAGGCAAATCCAAGGCGGCGTATATTGAGTGAACCAATCTCGCACCAATACAACAAGCCATTAATTCCAAACGGGGAATTGTCAAAGTTTTTAACGGTGCTACCCTGGATTTGGCTCTGATCAACCGAATGTTGACTCCCACAGGCGTTACAGTTCGAATGTAGACACATGCACCATAGGAGCTCTTACATGCATCAACGAACAGATGCAACTCTGAAGTCTCATTTATTTCTACATAGCGTGGAATACTAATTTTCTCAAGATATTTAATTTCATCCCGCCATTTCTGAAAAGTTTTTTGAATATTGTCGGGCAAGGGATCGTCCCATTTTAATTTCATAGTCCAAGCCTCCTGTAATAATAATTTTGGTAATAAGGTGGTTGGACTCAAAAAACCCTGAGGATCAAAAATTTTATGTACTATAGCCAAAATATTACGTTTACTTATCTCATTGTCCATTGAGTAATTAAAATTACATTTCAATGTATCTTTGTCCAAATCCCATAAGATTCCAAGAAGCGAAGTTACACCTGAACTACGAGAGATAAAATTACCCGGAACATTACTTTCCCAACCCCGTAGATTAAAACATCCTCGAGCCATTACTTCTGTCGCCTTAACTATAAAATTTTCTTGCTGTTTGATATCTTGAACCCCAGTGACGCAATTATCGACATAAAACGAATGCTTTAATTTTTGGGTCACATCGTCAAACTCGGCAGGTGAATTATCCAAGAGATGCTCTATCGATGCTGAGAGTTGGAACGGAGATGAACAAACACCGAACACCACTCTACAGTGTCTGTAAATCATAGGTTCTTCAAGACCTGGAAGAAAAAACCTCAAAAAATCTCTGTGTTCTGGTATAATACTAAGCTGAAGGAACGCTTTTTCAATGTCCGATGATAAACCAATTGCATACAATCTAAACCTGTCAATTATATCAGGTATAAGTCCAATTAAGTTTGGGCCTGTGTTTAAACAATCATTTAAAGACGGCTGATTTTTCTCTCTGGCCGAAGCATCGAACACCGGCCTTACTTTCATTGTCTGGCTAGAAAGTTTTATGACAGGTCTATGGGGCAAATAATAACCCAAATTGTCAATTTCAGTTTCAGGAACCTTTTCTATTATTTTTAAATCTTCCCATTGCTTAAAAACTACCTTATAGTCATTTAACTGGTTTTTCTCTTTAATTCGCTGGCACATTCGGTGGTGCCTTCTAAAGGTCATAGACTTGTTATTAGGTAACAGGATTTCAGATTTAAAAGGTAGTGGCAATTCATATCGTCCATCAGGAAGAACATTTAAATTCTCTTTGAATTGCTTAAGTGAGTTAAGTGTTTTACAGTGAGTGAGCTTACGTTTAACATCTTCTGTTGGATCTGTTATGCCAATGGCATCTAATTTCCAGAGTTCGGTTACACCAAAATTAGCACAGTGCAACGAAACTGCATTGCTGCATAAATTATTTTCTAGCAATGCTGGAATACTGACTAAGTTATTTACTTTGCCAATCACAGTGTATCCGAATTTAGTCTCCAACATTGGAAATGATGAAACTTAGCAATCTGAGTCCGGATATTGTCGTTGCGAGTGGAAAGTAGCCGAATAGATGACACAGAAGAATTTCACTTTAAAAACTCCACATCTTTATTCAATAGAATGGAAGCTCATTTTCTTTAGACGAAGATCACATATCCAATAATGATTTAAATAGTAATACTATTAAATTTAGAACCTCGACGTCATAACAAAGGGAGGGTGAAGAGACAGAGCAAAGCGTTCGTATAGCAGGAAATGGCAGAAAGCAATCTAACGAAAAGGGGCTCGTAAACCTATTTATAGTAGAGGTTACATAACAGTCCAGAGAGTTCTCGAAAGTACCGTTCTAGAGGGAAGATCTTGAAATCGCGAAAAGTTAATTAGAGGTTGCTGTTCGCGTAGAGCAAAGCCATCGTAATTTTTTGTATTATATATATATATATGTTTAGTACTGCCGACTGCAATAAAAAAAAGGAGGTGCACAACTAGATGTTATAATAGAATGCACAAAATTTCAGCGTTCTACAGCTAATCGTTTTTGAATTATGCGAGATACATACGTGTGTACAGACGTCACGAAAAAATTCCTTTTGAATTCACTTTATATCCCTTTCGGGAAAAACGGTTCTGTATTGTGTCCTTACGTACAGATGTCAAGCAAAACAAACATCCGAATAGATTTGGAAACGGTCAAAAATGGAATTTCTGTTGAAATATGATACCCGAAATTTTTCGGGGTTACAATACTTTCTTTACTGAGAATAAGGAAGTAAAGACATAAGTTCTAACATCCATATTTATAATAAGATAATAACCTAACCAACAACATGCATGACTGCAATATTTAAAAATGTGAATTATGCAGTGTTTGGAGGTACAACTACCAAAAGATGACTAATGGAATTACAGTTTGGAATAAATAAAAAAGTATTTAATGCATTTTAAATATTACATAATTAAAATGTAATAATTATGGATTGCAGCTTTTAGATTTTTCTTAACACGACCTCTTTCGATATACAGGGTGTTTATAAAGTCCCGGACCCATTTTGATGTTTAATAACTCATAAAATAATGAAGATATAAACAAACTTATGGCATTTATTGATGGAATAACTTATATATTTTCCTTTCCAGGTTTGAATACCTTTACTTTTGTAAATATTGTCTGCGCGTGTGGTTCATTTCAGATAATTTCATTTTCCAGGCTAAATATCTGTACTTTTCTGTAATGTTCTCCGACGAAGCATCCTTTCTGTTAATTACCATAATGTGCGTATATGTGGATTTGAAAATCCCCATGAATACTGTGAGGCACAAAGGAATTCCCCAAAGGTTAATGTGTGGTGGTGGATTAATGCACGACCGGGTCATTGGGCCTTTCTTTTTTACAGAAAAGACGGTCCCATCAGTCGTATACTTAGACATGTTGGAAAACTTCGTATTTTCACAACTAGAAGAGCTTCAGCCACATGTCTTTTTGCAACAAGATGGTGCACCACCTCATTGGGGTACCGTCGTTCGTAGTTCTTTGAATGACCATTTTACAGGAAGATGGACTGGGCGAGGAGATCCAATTTCTTGGCCGCCCAGATCATCTGATATAACGCCGCTGGACTTTTTCCTTTGGGGTTTGTAAAGGACAACGTTTACAGGAGGAGAGTGTCGAACATGGATGACCTAAAAGCCAGAATTGCAACCGCAATAGCCTCTGTGGATGCCGACATGCTTGCCGGTACCTGGCGTGAAATTGAATATCGATTCGATATTCTCCGTCTCTTTTACAGTTAAAGAAAAAGTAATAATAAAAATAGTCCTATCCCGAGAGGCACTCCTGTTGGCGCCGCCCGGCTGTTGCGTAATCTGTCCTAATGAAGCTGTCTCCTACACCGACATTCTTGCCGGTACCTGGCGTGAAATTGAATATCGATTCGATATTCTCCGTGCGACGAAGGGGGTACAGGTGGAAGTTCATTGACAAGGGTCATGAAATGTTTTGAGTCTATCTAACCATTTATGTTATTAATTTTAGTCTATCTTTATTATTTTATGAGTTAATTAACAACAAAATGGGTTCAGGACTTTATAAACACCCTGTATGTTTAATGCTGGCAATGTCATTTTTATTTCCTATTTTCTAAATCTTGCAAATTTTCGATTAATAAACTTTTTGATTTGAAATGAAGCAGTGGCAACACTTTTGAGACACAGCATATTTTTATCTCCAGTGTGCAAAACTGTTGCTACTAGGAAAACTGAGTGCGAAAATTAAAATTTTCAGAGTTCTTAAATAATATCTCGGCTGATTAATATCGTACGAAGACGAAAATTGGTCGAAATGGCTTATCACGAAATTTTGGAATCTCTGGGTATCTCTCTCGAAACTCAACTCCCAGCCGTTCCGGAGGAGATTATGTCACAAACAAACAAACAGACGCTCACATATTTTAAAAGTATAGATATTTTAAAAATTAATATTTTTTTTCCAAAAATATAATTTTTTATGCAATAAATACTAGATAAAATGTTGTAGGTCTATTGTAGCTATTGTAACTGAAAGCTAGAGGTAACGTTATGCAGACCCTACTAGACAACTAATGAGTTATCGCTACCTATTAAGCAACTCACAAAATACAGGAGAAAGTTTAAATAACGTTTTATTCTGAAACTGAGCATAAAAGTACAACTTGCGTTAGTGATGATATTTCCACCATTTGGGAACATTCAGCTTAAAGTAACACATAATGTAATTCAAATGTTGATGACGTAGTCAAACACAACAGCAAAATATAGTAGCTGGGCTGAGATATTTCACCATAATGTATACAAAAATAGGTTACCGAGAAATTTAAAGCTAGATTATCGCTTTTAAGTGGATCTGGAAAAAAATAATAAAAGCAACCTACAATTGCCAGAAGTTCTCTGAACTAAAGAATCAAAACACTGAGCTTAAATACGCAGGAGTTAATTTCTATTCTGGTCATGAATGCAAAATGTTGAAGCTAGTAAAAGGCGTAAATGAACTAATGAATGCGAAGGTGTGATATTTTTCAATAACTACTTACCAATGGAATTCTTATCTGGTTAATAGCCTTAAACACACTACACCTCAAAAACAC
>KK117729.1:22834-43980 GCA_000611955.2 Stegodyphus mimosarum
TAACGTTCTATAAATTTTCATTTGATTTGAAAGTGCTGGCTGGAAAGTTTAAATATATACCATCAGAATATGTTTAACGTTTACGATACAATGTTTTCTTAACATAATTTAAGCCTACGTTCAAAATATTACTTTACTTAGTTTAACTTCGCAAAACGTGTACCATGGCTTTTGCTTGGCATTGGCACCAAAATTTTCTACTCATTACAGTCTTTTGGACTGAAGTAAAACAAGCGTGTTTAACTCCCAGACATAAAAAAGTATGTAAATACAATAAAAAGAAAACCTTTTTCGCTTAATTGAAACTTAAATATCCTCGCCTGAGATAAAAATATGAACTTTGTACTCTTAAACAAACTAAGTTGAATACTTGAAGAAATAAAGTAAATTTTCTCTAATCATCTATGGATTTCCGCCACGCGCTTCTCGAGGAACTCTGGTTATGTAGGGTAGTAGATGATGTGGTGGATTCTAACATTTTCCGTGCGTTTGGTAACCTTCTCGTAAAGAGATAGCGTTTTCCGCTTATGTGCACGATAGCTTATTTTAATGGCTTTCGACTGCGTTTCAGGGATTCATCTAGAGCTGGCGGTGCTCTTGGTCTCTTCTTTCCGTTTCGCTTCTGCACTTCTCAAGTATTGGTCAGGATAATCGTTGTACTATCTAGTTTTTGTAATCAATAGCAGAATGCATTGCTTTAAAATCGATGGGTGGAAGATTATTTTCCATTCGGCACTCCAAAGCTAGCTTATGGACTACTTATGTGGATTATAATTTTGTTTTTTAGCATGTGAACAACATTCTTTTCCATGATTTTCTTTTCAAGTTTATCGTCATAGTAGTGTTTTATTCTACATAGTGCGTTATTTCTTACTTCTGTCAAGTGATTGATTGCTTCCCTCAACCCTGGGGTATTATCAAGAAAAAAACTTCCTTATCACCTGCCCCAAATTCATTTTCTCTTCCGAATTGAGCCCCTTAAGGTCCATGACCGACGGCTGTACTTCATTTTCAATCAGCGTGTTTATGAATAGCTGTATGGTATCTTTCTGGAAAACGTTTTGCATCAGTAGATTTAAAAAATCCAAACATAGTTTTATACTTGCTTATGCGTTTTTCAACACAGAAACCTCTGCTGGAGCTCACTTTTAACCTGCGCATTTTAAGGCACTGACGAATTTTAAGATCTACGGATTCACAATATTTCTCCCGTGCCACTATCATCTTAGCTGTCGCTACACGAGACAGTCTATACCTGCTAAAATTTTTCATGAAAAATATTTGAGCAGAAAAAACTACTTTGCGCCTTCATGTACAATAAAGTATCTGAAAGTATTCCATTTAAGGCAATTTGAATAGGGGGGACAAATTTTTATTTAGCACCGTACTTCAATGGATATGAGATGTTTCTTTCTTTTCCCTAGGCTAACTGTCCTCTCTGACCCATAACATCCCTACATAATTTAAAGATTTCTTTTTGCCTTCTACCAGATTCCTCTTTTGATATTTATCTTGGTGACTGTCATCAGCTACGAAAACTTTTGCCACTTACCAAATCACTTGCTGCCGTCACACCTAAGGCATACTTCGGATATAGGTTTCCGAAAAGTTCTGCGAAATCTTGTCTCTCAACTCCACGTACGCGTATTTCCTGACACTTGCAGACTTCCAGATTTCATACCGCTCCTTTCTCTATTTAAGATCCATCAGTACAGACTGTTCTGCATCCAGGGTGGTCCCAGGACTGCAGATGATGTTTATGCCAACTTTGGCAGGATGGCAGAGAAGTTTGGATAGTTTCGGTTCATAGTCCATACAATCAAATGAGATATTCTATGTTGCGTCCTCTTCCCTTAATATGAGAACTGTAGTGCTTTCGTACTGCACTGTGAAATGCAATGATGGATTTCCTACCTGTGCGTTAAGTGCGTTTGTCAGTGACGTTCGTTATCTTCAATAGATGCTTAGAAGGAACAGTCTGTGCAGACTTTAATGAGTTCTTCATTTTTTTTGGTGATATATACACCCCAAACGGAAGCGCCAAGGAGAGCAACATACTTCGCTGCAGTAAGATACCGAACGTTCAGCACCCGCAAGGATATTTCAGAAATACGAGCAGCTGTCTTCAGTGTTGATATAGACAACCTATGCAGTTTACTTTTGAGATCTTTGATGTGAAGTATCCATGATAGTTTAAGCCCCTGTGTCAGTCTTCAAGGCATGAATGTACAAATAGTAGCACGACTTAAGTTTTAAACACTTCGAATTAATAACTCTTACTTTCTGATTCATAATATTTCCCGATAACGTTTTACCAGCTTGGTTACCTTTTCCAATTCTCCAATAGGATGCAATAAAAAAGGCGTTGCTAAATTCTCCAAAATGGTCAATATCAAACCTCTACAATCGAAACTGTAGAACCGTTTCATTGATGTGCACATGGTGTCTACAATAAATCCGAAGCCTCCTACCGGATTTTTTTGGTGCAGTAAGAGCATGGAGTCTTAGGACAGCCGGCTTTATCTTGAAACATATTTCGTGAAAATATTAAGCTTCAGAAGTAAGGGTGCTTTTGCGACTCGAAGCAAGAGACTGTGAAAATGTTGGGCGTCAGATGTAAGGGTGAAATTGTAACTTGAAGCAACTGATAAAATCTTACGGATCCAACTAGATAAATAGTGACATTCACTACATCTTAGGAGACTTAAAAAATACAGAAGAAAACTTAAACAACCTTTTTATTTCTTTCTCAACTTGAACATAAACGTACAACTTTTGTTACAGACGAAATTTTCACCACTTGGGGATATTAAGTTTAACAGATAACTAAATTCAAACATTGGTAAAGCAGTCTAAGATTACTCATAATGTAGAATAAGCTTTCTTAGATATTTCTACCGGCGCCTATATAAAACATCGACTAGCGAAAACGCTTAAGCGGGAATATTATTCATAAGCATAGATGGTAAAAAATGCTAATAGCGAGACTCGATTGCCAGAAACTCCCTGAACTGAATGAAAACCCTAAGCGTTAATATACAGAAAGTGAGGAATATAGTGAATCAAATCTAGTTAGGAATAAGGAAAGGAGAAGTTGTATTAAAGACTTAAGTTGTAATAGCTCGTTAATTATCATAAGATATTTTGCAAAGTAAAACTCAGAAACGCGAGAAAGCATAGTGTAAAATACGAGGAACGCAGGTACGCAGAACGTTCGCAGAAGGTATATATATATATATACTTGCAAAATTTAAAAGAATATTTTAATATTCTCTTCCAATATTTGAAAATTTGAATCTGACAGCATGGCTTACTGAGCCACTGAACCGCAATGTATTTGATCTGGATGTTATGATGCAATAGACTTTGATTGCTTTGAAGAAGCTTATTTAAACACAAGTCTTATTCAAAGCATATATGTACGTTAAGTTATGGAATTTAAAAGTCATCCGAGAGAAATATCAGAATTAAAATTTGTTTCCTAAAACAATTAACGATTTTTTCCCACTTCTTATTTAGTCGAAACTGACATTACTCAAGTCAATTATTTATTACGGAAAACAAGAAACGCTTTGAATATTTTTGAGGAAGATGATTTAAGAACTAAGTTAAACAATTCCATATCAAATATTGACAAAATTGCCTCAAAACATCAAACGCATTACTTTGTTCAGCTGTTTTTTGTATTTCAAGGCAGTTTTTTGTATATTTAGAATGAGTGATATTTTGTTCTGAAAACGTGTTTATAAAGCTAGCTTTATAATAATAGAAGAAATAATGAAACATAAATCTAATTAACCGTTTTTTCCCAAAGTTTTGCTCATATTCTTAACCTAATTGACATGCGTAAGTTATTTATATGCAGTTGTTTATATTATGATTATGCTGTATGATATAGCTCAAGAAGAAAAGTGTAAGGGGTCGTTGAAGAAAGCATTTTTTTAAAGTGGTAGACGCAGGAAAAGGTTTGGTTTACTGTCTTGACCAATTGCCTGACTAAATGCTTGTCCTATGCCTATACTTAACATCATATTTAAGAAATTTTTAAGTATATTGAAATGCATTTAAATGTAGCGTATAACAATATTTTACTAATCTATAAATAATATTTTACTAATCTTTAAATTTTGCATTCCTAATACATATAACGACTGCTGGGCGTGCACAAAACTCTTTAATTTGCCAGAACTATTATATAACCCTATGACTATCAAGCTGAAAGAATTAATATTGTTATGAAAATGAAATAAAAAAGAAAACGTTTTAAAATTTAATGACACAAGTTCAAATATTTATTTTCATGTATACCAGTAACAGGTACAATGAACGTAAATTTAGATTGAAAAATTAGATATAGCCATTATAATTAGCGAAGGTGATGCATTTCATGTTTACAGTAAATATCTTTGTGGTTTATTTAGTGTTTAAAGTATAATTCTGTATAGTACGATAGTCAAATTTTGTCCTCTCATTTAATTTTCTTTATCAAAATAAAGGATTATAGAACACTACCAGATTTTTATATCTAAAATACAGTAAAAATGGATCCTGATTACGAGTAAATACACTACTTTTTTCGCGAAAATTGCCACTAATTTATCGCGGATTACTGAAAGTAGCTAATCCTGACTAACATATCATGGGATTCTAGATGAAACGTTCTTTCAGTGGTCCCACGATGTCTAATCATCTTTTTTCCTTAAAGAAAAAAAATATATATATATATAATTCTAAAAAATATTTGGATGAATTTTAGTTCTTCCTAGAATCAAAAGTCTCAACCTTATATGTCCAGGTAGTACCCGTAGGGGCTCCCGAAGGGTTCGGTATTCCGCCCGAGGGGCTCGATGAAATTTTTAAGGAGATCAATGATGACCAAGGTGTTGACTGGAAATCAGTACATGAATAAGCACTGGCGATTGGTTGGCGTAATGCATATATAAAAATGTATTGATAAAATGTATTATGTATTGTTTGTTGACATAAATCTATGTCCCGCAATGAGGAAGAAGCTTGTAAAATAAATATTTTTTTTATTTAATGTTTTAATTTAATTAATTTTAATTTTAATATAAGTGCAAAATAAAAAAAAAATAAACCGTAAGAACAATAAAGAAAAGAACACAAAACTATAATGAAAAACAAAAGACAGGTTGAATATTTGATTTAAAAATCAAACTAAGGAATTTATACCAAATTTTGTAAAAACAATTGCATCAATTCATTAACCGCAGTCAACAAATTATTGCATTATCACTATGCTGTATTGTTATAGAGTAAAATATAATGAGGCCGATGCAGAAAATTATTCTTTTAAAAGGGTTAGGTGCAAGAAAATGTTGAGAAATCCTGGTATAGAAGATAATCATGTCTTCTAGTATCATTAGAAAATTAATCACAGGTTTGTTTTGTTTGATTTAGTTACGGTAAACCCCTTCGACGGATATCTGCCTAAGGGAAGAGATGCCTTCGTATAGGACTCTGTAGGTTGGCTCATATACACGTTATACACGAGGAAAACCGCAAAATCGGTCAAGCAACCAGCCCGTTCGCCAAGATCCGATTCTCGGACCGAACTATCAGTATTCAGGGATTTTAGCACCAGACCGGTGTTGATGAGAAATGAATCATAAATACAGAGCCATTGATAATAATGTTCCTGAAAATACATGTAGGGGAATATATTAATTCGGAGTTTAAATTTAAATTTTTTCAGAATAGAAATATTTTGGACATGTATTTTTATTCTTGCTTATAACAGCATTCAGACTCAAATATTCAGATTTAAAAACCTTATCAGATTATTTGGAGGGCAGAGATATCCAAATACCAGGGTTTCTTATTTGTGCAGTCTGAATATATACGTAGGCTGTTCAATAAGCCTAATTTTATTGCCGCGAAACCACTCATCAAAATGTTAATTTCTGCGGCATAAAAAAAGTTTGTTGTCTGTATTAACAAAGGCTACCGATAAATGTGGTGTACAGGCTCATCCTGAGTATCACGTGATTGAACTGAAGCATGTTTGAGGGCGCCTACGAGACGCGGCCAGTTGTCGAAATGGAAGCGTCGATGGAACAAAGTTATGCGATTACATTTTGTGTTCGTCAGCAAAAATCAACATCGGAGACCTTTGAAATGATACGTGAAGCTTTCAACGATGAAGCATTAGAAAGGGCAAGTCTTTTTCGCTGGCATAAAACTTTTAAGGAAGGCAGGCAAAATGGGGAAGATATTGAACGTGAGGGACGATCTTTAATGTCCGTCACAGAGACAATGATTAACACAGCTGTGGTTATTATCAAGGCGGACCGCAGAATTAAAGTACGCCAGCTGCATGCTCTCTTGAATATTTCTGTAGGAAGTGTTCACTCAGTTATGGCAGAACACTTGCAACTGAAACGTGTTTGTGCGCGATGGATTCCGAAACTGTTAACACTTGAGCAAATGCTGCATAGAGTGGATGTGTGCACAGAATCGAAACAAAGACCGGAACAAAAAGGCGACAATTTCTTAAAACGCATCATCACAGCAGACGAAGTTTGGTTGTATCAGTATGACCCAACCGTGAAACAACAAAGTAGTGAATGCAAGCATCCGTGTTCGCCTACTCCCAAGAAAGCAAAAATGTGAAATTGGCTGATAAAAATATGGCCATAGGTTTTTTTTTTTTTTTTTTTGTACATCAACACGCTGCCGAACCCGGTAATACCGTAAACAGCTCGTACTACGCGACTGTGCTACGAACTTTGGTACAGCACGTTCAAAGGATACGCCCATTGTTCTGTAATGGCTTCCTATTGCATCATGACAATGCCCGATCACATATTCCTCGTTGCGTACGGGATGTTTTGCAGCAGAACAAAGTAGAGATTTTACCGCACCCTCCATACAGTCCTGATCTCGCTCCATGCGATTTCTGGCTGTTTTCTGAACTTAAGAAACCATTACAAGGCAAACATTTTGCAAGCAGCAAAGTATGTGTAAATGCTGCGGAGGCAGGTTTGAAAAAACGGACGTTTACATGTTTTTCAGAAATGGAGAGAACGTTAGGATAAATGCATTGCGTGCCACGGTAGTTATTTTGAAAAAGACCATGTAAATGTAAATGACCATGTAAATGAGGACGATTAAAAGTATTCCGTATATTTTATAATTTTAGTCTTATTAAACAGCCCTCG
The DNA here is from genome assembly GCA_000611955.2 of Stegodyphus mimosarum. Taxonomy (NCBI): domain Eukaryota; kingdom Metazoa; phylum Arthropoda; class Arachnida; order Araneae; family Eresidae; genus Stegodyphus; species Stegodyphus mimosarum. The sequence goes on from KK117729.1 coordinate 30,016, forward strand.
TAAGTGCTCAGATGCAAGTGAAGAAACTGTATTAGGTTTTATTTACCGGACTTCATTTGAACAAATATCATAATACTATTTCAAAAGAATTTTAGTTCCATAAAACAAAACTTAAAACATAATTCTTAGGGCAAATTAAGCAACAGAGTTATTTTTATTAGTCACAACATCTAATCTTTTTCTATTATGACAAAAAGAATAGGATTAATTTTTGTTTCTATAACATTAATGTTCATGACAAAGGTTTTTCCTGTATTTTCTATGTACATACTTTATAAAAGAATAATTTTATACTATATGTTACTGTATTAAAAATAAAATAATTAATAATTCTCTACTGTATTAAACCCGACCAAAAAAAAACAGCTATCATGCTGGATTTCAGCAAACCGAGCGCATGACTTATATTTAGCTAGCTAAGCTTAAAACGAGATACTGTTTGTTTGAGTAAAAACAATGAAAAAATTATAACGTATACTGCACTTTGTACATTTAATTCCTAAACCGAAGATCAAAAGTAATTTAAATGAGTCAACGAGCTTGATTTTTTTTAATCTTGGGACGGAGATTAAAGTGAACCGAATAAATAATAGTTTGGTTGGTAAAATGCATTATTGTTTTATTTTAAAAAATAAAAACATGACTTAGGTGTAATTTGAACATTATAAAACGTTTTAATAAGTGCTTGAAGTAATCAAATTTTAAATGTCAGTTTTACTTTCAGAACTTTGATTTCTATTTGCGCCTGAGCGGAACTAAAAAAGTGACATCATTAATTTGAACGAAAAACTGCAATGGTTACCAAAATGACAGTAAGAACTCACTCTGTAAGAGTGAGTCCAGACTTGGTCTTGCTGAGAAAACTGCCATTTTAAACTATTTTCTATCTTTTTGTAGCATGCCTTCGTGGTGTAACGGTAGCATACTCGGTGCGCATTTAAGAGGTTTAGGTTGGATTCCTGGCGAGAGTATTGCACATTTTTCACTTCTGCTTCAAATTACCTTAATGACTGTATACAGCGATTTTAAAATGTAATGCTTAAGAAGATATTTTATATTGATTTTTTTATATTTTAAACAGTCATCTCCTATTTTTTTAAATAACAAATTGTTAACAAATAAGTTTTTTTTTACTTTGTTAATTTTATCACTTTTTCACTTGCTTAAATAAATATAACTATTATATATTTTGCTATTTCTTCTAATAATAAGTATCTTAAACAAATGTGTGGGCATATGTGAACGCAATCAGCTAATTTATGTCGTTTATTAAGCTTTGACAATGTTTACCAGTATTTAATTTTTTGTCTAATCTAAATATTGTGCACAGTGAATGTTTTACTTCCTTGTACGAAGTAAAGGAACTATTGTAATTATGAAAACTTCCAAGTATCATATTGCAGCGAAAAATCCTTTTTGACCGTTATCGAATTTAATTTAACTATGTTTTTGCGCGACATCTGTACGTAAGGACCGAATAAAATAATCTTTTTCACCAAAAGAATTATAAAACTGATTTAAAATGGCTTCAGAAGAGATTCTTTTCGTGGCATGTACGTCTATACGTACGTGTATATATTTACATGTATACGTACGTACGTATGTATGTATCTCGCATTACTCAAAAACGAGTAGCCTCAGAAGGTTGAAATTCTGAATATAGGGCTGCTATAATATGTTGCTGTGCACCTTCCTTCTTGGTTGCAGTTGGCCGCACTAAAACGTATATAAATACATACCCACTCTGTTACTCGGCTCCATGAGCTCAGGTTTTTTATTCGTATATGTTGGTAAATTGCGCATTTTTTGCTTTAAAAATTATTGAATTATGTTGCTCTTATCTTTCGATTACGATTTAGGCCTTTAGTTAATCTGCATGCAATAGTCGCAAAAATATCAACAATTTAAAAGTTATAATATAATTAATTTAAAATTTGTTCAAGTGAAGCTAAGCCTCATTTTTGTTTGCCATAGCAGCCCTATTTGTTTACATTTAAAACTTTGCAGAATAGCGAATTCAGTTTCTACACCGTCAGCGTCTTTTTGTTGAGTGATACCAAAATTAAACTTTCATTTTTTATGCACCGAAAGGTCTGCCTTGTGGCCTGATGGCTGAATTGCTTCTTTTTGCCTAGAAACACTAATTGCAAATTTTTTTAAACAAAATTATTTTAGCTGTATTTGCTGTTTTATTTTTTTTCTATATTTTTCAGTTTTTACTGGAGATATTTTAAGGTTTTATGTATTTTTGCCTTGCTGCGAACTGAGAACAGAATTAATTGAATGATCAATATATCTCGAATGAAATTCGAAAAATGCGTTTAAATGGAATGCAGCAAAAAGTGCGTAAATTTAATATTTCGTACAGGGACGTCATGTGATACACACATCAGATCGTTTCTATTTCATATACTGATTTATTTTGTTAACTTTAAACTCACTGTTGCTCAAAGTTTGAATTACTCTGTAAAATGAAACCATGAAATAATTAATACTCCTTCATTGAATATTTAATTAATATTATTTATTTTTTTCTGTTAATTTCGTTTAATTTTATCACGAAGTCTCAAAATACAGATAAAATTTGATTTATTTTCTAGTTTTTATTTGTCGCATTCTCAACCTCGTACATTTCATACCCATATCAAGGTTTACGAGTTTACTTCTTCCATTCATTAGCGAATCCAGGAGCTTACTTTCATATAATGAATTGAAATCAGCAAACCTAAATGGATGACTTACTATTTGCTGCGTGGACATAACATTAAAAACTATTTTGCTTAGTAAGAGAATAAGAAACCTTAAGTAATACAAAAACACTGATGCAGAATGAAATGAATGTTAGAGAAAGCGCATAATTTTACTTTAAATGAAAATTGCATAGCAAAATTAGAAATAATTAAAAAAAATCCTTAAGCAAGATCATCACAAAAAAAAGGAAGGATATGAAAACAGCTGAAAATAAAAGTATTTAACTCACATAGTTAACTGCTGTTATTTATTATGCAAAAATATTCTAGGTAGCAAATGGCTCATCGCAGGTTCTTCGATAATCCTAAACAACAATCGTTACAAAGATAATTAAGTTTCAAAAGATTTCCTTTAGAATTATTTTTGGAGCAATTTTTCGTTCTAAATTTCTCCTCTTACGTTCAGCGCGGTTCAAAATTAATCAAAACAACTTTCATTTTTTTTTAAATTAAGGTAGTTATTAAAAATGTTGCGATACCCTTTAACAAAAATCAGTCAAGGGGTAAAAACATTATTTTTTTAACCTGCCCTGTAATTGGTTTTCTTGATTTTTGTTTCGAGAGAATAGAAATCTGGCTGAAATTAATTTCTTTTCATCTGTACGCCCTTTGGACTTATCTATGGCTGCCTGTAATAAGAAATCTTTTTTTTTTTTTTTGTATTTCCATTTTGCATTTGTTACATTGCTTATATTATTATGTTTTATTTTCCGTGTTATTTCACATTATGAATTCATAAAACGAAACATGTTTCCCAAACTAAATGAGTCTATTTACAATTACATCTAGGTTTTTTAAAATGTAAATAAAATATTAAAAGAATTAGATTTATTTTAGATTCTTTTAATAGCCTTTTAACCAGCCTTTGGTATGGCTTAAGTAGTATTTATTCACGATCCTATTCATGAGTAGTATTTATTCACTAGTATTTATTCACGATCAGGAAAGTGTTTTCAGATTTCAAACTCGTGTGTGATTTTCTATATATTCAAGATTTCTTTTATTTGAATTAGAAATAGCGCATATGAAATATCCCTATACTAAGTAAAACATCAAATTCATTTTTGTTAGAAGTTCCCACATATAAACAAATTGCATCATTCCAGTGCCGCCCAGACAGTATAGTAGTTAGGTGAGCCCACTAGGTTGCCTGGGTTCAAATTATGGAGAATGCACGGATGTTTGTAAATCTATAGTTTCCGTGTAGCATGCAAGCACTCTAAATATGCGGTGAGCAGAAAGTCTTCCCGAGAGGTTAAAAAGGGGGGAGACCCTTGGACTGTCCCGCTTTCTGTTCTCCATCAGAATTGGGGGAAGGCGGACAGGGAGAAATTAATATCTTTACGTACTTTTTTCGAACAATCTAACGAGGTAATGAAAATGGTAGAATACAGACGACTCTCAGTGGTAAGAGTAGAAAGATAAATGCAAATTAATACAAAAAGACTTAAATATTCGCAAAACGAGAGGCACGGAATGTGTCATTCAAAATCTAAACTATATGAAACCTTCAAAAAAGAAATGTGATACTTCAATAAACCTTTAGCAATTATATGAATCATTTCATGAGTATTTTCTCACATCAATGCCAGCAGCGTTCAGAGATGGATATCGGAGTGGTAATCTATTTGACCTAAATTCAATGGAAGACAGTGCTTTAATATAATACTACTGCACTAAATTATAAAGGAATTCATATAGCTATACAAATGGAGTTTAAAAATCCTGAATTAGAAACAACCAGGTGCGTAATTTATAATTTTATCCACAGCTGGCAAAAGCAGCATTACAAATAAGTTTAATATTAATTACTGTCTAACTGTGTAAAATGCGAAATTCATCACATTTGCACCTGACAGCTTAAGTCAGAAATCTCTTAAAACGCAAGGAGAGCTTTGAACGAAAAACATTAATGAAAACCAACATCAACCCAGCCATTAAAATTTATATGTGCTATGCAAATGTACGTATTTATTTACTTTTCATTAAGTAAACAATCTTAAAATGATACAAACATATCTTTAAAGGCTCCGAGAACTCATTTGCAGATTTAGGGGACGGTGGACTTTTTCCAAAAATAGGCTAGAAATGATGGTATTGACAACTATGATTTTAACTTTGGTTATTTGGTTAAGTGCTATACGCGTAGAACTGTGGGAAACAAACTCGTTCTCCCTACTCATTGCAAAAAAGCGTGATCAGCTTCGCTTGAACCAAAGCAAAAAGAGAAGTTTAGCAGCTTGGAAAGAAAACAGAAATAGTAAAAAAATTTTAAAGCATTAAAAGATAATGTAAATGTAACAAATGAAGGTAAAACATATAGTGCGGGTGAAATTTAAATGTTTCATTGTCCATAATGCATAAATTGTTTCTACCTATAACTTCGAGTCACATACCAATTTGCGATATGTTTATTTTTGTCATATTTAATATTATGATATTAGAAATAGCTAAATAATAGGAAAATGTTATCTAGTGTTTACAAATTCATATTTAAAGTTAATTTACTGCTTCTCGTGGCCATGTTTTAAAGGTAAGTTTGAAGAAAATTTTAAATTCGGTATTTTCTCAAAACAAATGTTTTCGTAGTTCGTATGTTTTGAAAATACTGTATGCGTCTCATTTTTAGTTAAAAATGAATGATATTCGGAAGAAACTATCTTGTTACATGTTACGGTAGATCTGTGTATGTATTTTTGGATATGAGGTTATTAAGAAGTTTAAATCTGTGATAAGTTTAACAAAAAGTGACATTTTTCCGAAAACAGGGTATGAATTCGCAAAAATCCTTTATAAAAATTTGTGATCCATCATATTTAATAACGGATACACAAAATCTTTTGTCAAGTCTTTGCAATTAAGTAAAATGAAAAATTAGGAAAAAAAAATATTGAAAATTAGAGCGCATGGAGCATTTTAAATCTTTCATTAAAGTAATTAATTATTTAAAAATTTTTAATTTAAAATAAATTGAAATTTTGAACATATATTTTATAAACTGATGTTGTAGTATGTATACGTCTAAAATTTCTTGTTGAAAAGCAAAAACTTAAAAAAGTAATTTTTAAAGTTCACCGTCCTCTTAAATGAGTATCAATATATATTTTATCTGATGTTGTAGTATGTATACGTCTAAAATTTCTTGTTGAAAAGCAAAAACTTAAAAAAGTAATTTTTAAAGTTCACCGTCCTCTTAAATGAGTATCAATCGCTAGAAATGTTAAGAAGCACTGAATTTAAACAACACAGAATTTAACTGTTATATGACCAAAAATGATTCATTTTCAAGACGTACTTGTGACTGTGGATCTGAATAATTAGTATGTATACGTCTAAAATTTCTTGTTGAAAAGCAAAAACTTAAAAAAGTAATTTTTAAAGTTCACCGTCCTCTTAAATGAGTATCAATCGCTAGAAATGTTAAGAAGCACTGAATTTAAACAACACAGAATTTAACTGTTATATGACCAAAAATGATTCATTTTCAAGACGTACTTGTGACTGTGGATCTGAATAATTAAAACTTTGAAGACCAATTTTAAATAAATTTTACATTTTAGTATAAATTACTTTTCTTGGGAAAAGAATTGATTGGATAAAATCATATTTAAATGTTTATGATATACAGAAAATTTCATACCATTTCACACCAGATATAAATCGTAAATTTTTTCCAGTGATAAAATAAATTAGTGAAATCGGTGTTAAAGCAATGGAATAACTTTTGTTTTCATGAATAAAAATTATATAATGAAAAAATGTGTTCTGTAATTTATTCGCACACATATTAGTAATAGCATTTTAAAATATAATCTGTGTTTTGAATTGTGTTCTCATATTGCAAATCAATTTTTTAAATTCATTGCATTATTAACATTAAATTCCTCTTATGAAGAATTCTTAAACTGTATGTTGACTTTTATAAACTTTTTAAGCACAGCGAGAATTTATCAAATTTCCGATGCTTTATATTTCAAAGGTTTTTTTTGTTCACTGTGTTAAGAAATAAAAGTAATAAATTCTAGTTTTTCAGTTTTATACGTAATTTCATTTTTGCACAAACCCAGGACATGTTTTGACACTTTTTTATCAGAAAATCAGCTTTTACATTAGTCAGACTGTACAAAATTTTATTTCGAAACGTAAATATTCCTGCATAAATTTAAAGCTCTTAATAAAAATTTTTAGTTAGTATATTTATAAAGTACCTTACATTAATTAAAACATTTTTATTTTTTCGGACTTTATTTTAACTTCTCTTTTCCATATTTCTCACCAGAATGAAACATAGCTCTTTGAGTATTTAAGCTAATATTTTCATATCTTGAGAGAAAGTGTGTGTTTCCGGCAATGGGTGTTAAGTGGTTAGCTTCTCCCAGTTTTAGGTGCTGCAGTGATTCGATTTTGGGGCTCTTGCCGCCAATACTTTAAATCTGACATGCCGGTAAATCACTAAGCCAAGCTAAATATTTAATTGTGCAATCTTAGACTACTGCTCAACTTTTAAATTGAGTCTTCTTATTTTAATTTGCTTTTCCATAGGCTGTGGCTATTGTAGCGTAAAGTCATGCTTTCATGTTCGAAGTTCTGTTTGTAGGTTGTTTTTATTACCATCCTAAGACTTCTTTGTTCTGCCTCAGACATAATAATAATTCAATAACTAAGGTTATAATACTAAAGCAGTATTACCAGATTAAGCATGACTGTGTACGGTTGTATACAGTCATAAATTTAATTAGCACATTATTTTATGATGAATTTTTTACTGCGCATTTACAAGGAAAAATCTTCTTTGATTGTGTTTATTTTGGAATACTTTGGTGCTTGTCATCCACTAGGATTTCGTTTTTAATAATATGGATGAAGTATTAGATATCTTTCTTTATCTTTTTGTTCAAAACAGTCTGCTGTCTGAGAAATAAACTACATACCACAACGAATAGTATCAAACTAATTTTGCACAAATTGCTTAATAGAAAATAATGATTTTAATAGAATGTATTTACAAAATAGCCTGTTTAATGCATCAAACTATATTGCGAACATGTTTTTATTTAATATTTTCTCATATTAATGAAAATAAATATTTAGAAAACTATGATATGGTAATATAAATCAAACATATCATACACAATATATAACGGGATACGTAGCGTATTCGGAAACTAAGTACCGTTTCATTCTAGCGCCATCGCAGCGCTGTGGTAGGCGTCCCGCGCATGCGCACTAGTCTCTTTCATGTTCACTGACGTTCAATGGTCGCCATTTTGGTTGCTCTATGTTGCGTTTTCAGTTTGCTGTGCACATTCAAAATGTTTAAGACAATTAGTTCTCCCGCTGACTGTGAGATTCGTGCCGTGATTAAATTTTTGAACGCGAGGAATGTTAAACCGGCCGAAATTTATCGTCAAGTGACAGAAGTTTCCGGTGAATACACAATAAGTGATGGAATGGTGAGGAAGTGGGTAAGAATGTTTAATGCAGGTCGAACAAATGTCCACGCCGAAGCTCGGAGTGGTCGGCCTTCTGTTGTCACCGATGATTTGGTAAGGAAAGTTGATGAAGCAATTCATGAGAACAGACGCTTCACAATGACAACTCTTTCAGAGGCATTTCCATAAATTTCACGTACTGTTTTGGTCGAAATTGTGTCTGACCGCTTGAATTATCGCAAAATGTGTTCCCGATGGGTTCCAAAAATGCTCACCGATGTTCACAAAACAAAGCGACTTCGTAGTGCCCTGACATTTCTCACGCGGTACAGTGATGAGTTAGAAAACTTTTTAAACTGAATTGTGACAGGTGATGAAACTTGGGTGTGTCATTTCACACCAGAATTGAAACAACCATCGATAGAGTGGAGACACACTCATTCTCCGAAAAAACAAAAGTTCAAAGTGACAATGTCATCACAAAAAATCATGCGCACTGTCTTCTGGGATAGGAAAGGCGTTTTGCTTACTGAATTTCTTCCTAGAGGTGAAACCATTAATGCGGCACGATATTGTGAGACTTTAACAAAACTAAGGCGTGTCATTCAAAACAAACGAAGAGAATGCTCAGTAAAAGAATTGTGTTGCTCCATGAACTCGGCCCCATAATGCTGGTGACACTCAATCGTTAATTCGACAGTTTCATTGGGAGCAGTTCGATCACCCGCCGTACAGCCCGGACTTGGCGCCGTCCGACTATCACTTGTTCCTGCACATGAAGCGCGAGCTTGGTGGCAAGCGCTTTGGATCTGACGATGACACGAAAAATGCTGTGGAGTCGTGGTTATCGAAAGTGGCGGGAAGTTTTTTTGACGATGGTATACAAAAACTGGCCACCCGCTATGACAAGTGTTTGATCATTGGCGGAAACTTTGTTGAAAAATAGTTTAAGACGTGTACTTTCACGTAAAAATAATATTGGATTCGAAAAAATTGTTTTACTATTTTTTTTTTCAAAACGGTACTTAGTTTCCGAATACGCCTCGTACATACATATATATATATATATTGAATATATACATATACAGAGGCTGTTCGCACATTTTTTAGACGATTTTGGTAAGCGGTAATAAAATATCTTTTGCTGCAAAAGAAGTAGTTGAAATTGTACTGTGTTTTTATGTCAAAATTATCGTCTGTGGCTTGAAAGTTTTGTTTTTATTCAAAATGGCGAATTTAACAAAGAGGGATCCCCGGAATAAATAAAAAAGAACAACTAATAATTTGTCTCGTCAGCCAATCCAGTTCGCTTTAAATATTTCCAGAACATTCAATAACTTTACGTGTAGAAAAAGCGTGAAAATCAACTTGACTATGGGGCTGTAGATTTAATTCCACGTACTTTCAAATAAGAGATCGTTGCCATTAAAATGAAAAGAACATGCATTTCGAATTGTGACTGGGGAAAAAAAAGAAAAGACGAAATTTAAGTAACGGTTTTAAGTATATTTTTGACTATGGAAATTTTATTATTATATATATATATATATGTTTGTGTGTGTAATATCGAAAGGCATACATCAGGCGTTTCATTTGAGCTTCTGCTCCATTGCTGTGCGAGTAATGTGGATATAAAAATGCACAAAATTTATATATAATCATTTAAGTTTCAATTTTCTGCAAACTTTACTTAACTGCAAGTTTTTCTCTTCCTGGATCTTATCTGATTTCGCAACACAATTTTTTAAAAGCATCAAAAGCTCTTTTCTTTTACATTACATGTCCTGCCCTTTAGCTAAGGTTAACAAAATTTAATATGCCGTTGCAAATGGTATAGTTATTAGTGGCGGTTGACTGTACTATTAAAATGCTAACCCAAGAATTGTTTGCTTATATATGCTTTCTTCTGGCATTTCTTACAGATGCAATATAACAGCCATGGTATGCAGAAGGAAAAGCTCTCACTGATTAGACGTTTAAATGACGGATGGGCTGGGCCATAAATTGTAACGAAGACCTAATTTCGCAGGCACCAGAGGGAAAAAAGAGCTTTTTCAAAACTAATGATTCTATTTTTTTTTAAAATTTTTTTGCGAAATCTCAGTTAGTGGTAAGAACTTGATGAACTTGAAAAGGCAAAAATTACTTTTTTCATTTCTTATTTTAAATGTCATATTTTTCCAAACTATCTATTAAGAAGAAAAGAAAAATCAAATCTTCGTTAAGTGCTGGCAGAGTAACGTTAGAAATGGTAGTATGCAACAAAGATACAAAGATTCTCCAGTTGTAAAGTGCGCTTGTGGCAGACAGAAAAACTCATGTTTAAAATAATAAATAGGAGAGAAAGTTAAAAAAAGAAAAAAAAAACTCATGTATTAGGTTTCATCAACTAAATACACTTAGATGGGGGAAACGCGGGAGAATTGCAGATTTCGTCCAGAGAAGGGAAAACAATATATTTTCAGGATTGCATAATTATTGCGTGAAATGTATTAAAGTTAACATATACTGTAGGAAACGAGTTTGATATATCGCTCAGTAAAATAACGAGAGATGAAAGTATTGAAGAAATGTTAATCCGTATTTCAGATACTTAATACGAGCAATCTTTAGCTTAAGTAAGAAGAACAATGAAGGATTCAGTCCAAGATGCATACACGGTAAAATAAAACATTCAGGTGTTAATGTTGTTGCCTGGGAGGATTTACTGCTAACGTAGAAGGAGACTGGCATTAAATTGGGAGAAAAGTATTTGCAAAATGTACCATTAAATCTTGTTAATCAAAGTGTACCAAATGATCTCCATCCTTGCAGAATAAACTTTCATTATCGGTAATATAATGACCTGTAATGCATTTCATAGTTCTTTTAAGGTAATAATTTAAAACGGGCAGCATTTGGATAAATTTAGTCCTCATAAATTATTAATTCAGCCTTTAACGTGGTTGATAATAATAAACTTTTTAGTAGATTTTAGTACAAAAAATTCTCAACTTATATTGTGCTAAAAAGATTTCGGTTATGATATAAATGTAGATCTGCTACAAGAAAATTACATCCCTGAATTAAAATAAAAAACTGTATTTGCACTTCTTTATTTTGTTGAATTTGTAAGAAAGAAAAATAATCATTGGAGTTCATTTTAATCCATAGTGGTCTTTAGTATGAAAGCTAAGAATGCAAGTGTCATATGAAAGCATATACGGGCACCTGAAATAAATACTGCTTAGCCAGGGAAATACCAAGCAATGAAGAAAGACTGAAATGGGATAAAACTATTTCCATAAGCAGAAAATCAACCTCTTAAAAAGGATTTAGTTTCCAAAGACACAGAAGTATATCTTAGATGTACAGGGCGCCAACAAGATGTTGAGTTTACATTTCGGGCAATGCAGTTCTTGAATACATCGATCTTCGAACTAATGTGTGTCCGAATCATGCTTTGTTGCTTAGACTCCACAATTCATTACCATTTCAAGGATAAGGGAAGGTATTCAACCGCCGCTCAAATATATCCAGCAAATGTTGAATGGGCTGGAAATCGAGGAATTACACAGGACAAAACACTATTCGCACCTTGCAATGCATCAGAGTCGAGCTGAGCAACATATATTGTTGCATGCGTATGGGTTCGTTATGCATTGAATGCAGAAGTCGTAAAAAGTTAACAAAAATTTATTCTTTCCACAAGAAATAAATCAAAATGCTCAAATATTTCTTCAGTCATATTTGCATAATATCAAAATATCTCAAACGTTTAGCAAAAACTCAGTTCAAAACAGATAAAATAATTCTATCTCACAGCGAAATCGCTACAATCAATAACAGCATTAAGTAAACAAACAGTAATTCGCTTTTTACAGCTACAATACAACAACAACTGAGATGAGGTGTTTCAATTCGGCTTTTAAGAGCTTTTTAATTATCACTAGAACAATCTCGATTTTTCTAGATTTTTCTGGATGGCAACAGTAATTACGAGATATTTATTTATTGAACATTAAATGCACGCGCTCTTTTGTTTTTATTTTATTTTTTTTGACGTAGCTTTCTCTTCAAAAATCGTCTGCGTTGCAGGGGAAATATAAAGCAATTTTAATTGTAATTCTAAATAAATAGCGAAATAAATGTGAAATTCGTAACAATATTTAGCTAGTAAAACAGAAATAGGACAGTACGTATTAAATTAAATTCTGATTCTAAAGAATAGACAATGCATACATTAGAATTAAAATAGCATTCTAAGATTAAGCTAAACGCTGAGATTACCAAATTGTTTTACATAAGTACAAAAATAAATAATACTTGATTTTATATATTATGTTAATATATATATATAATGTTAGACGTAAAGTTAATATCGTTAAGTATTGTTAGTAAACGTTAGACTTCTAATACATCGTGTAAGGCTGAAACATCATTTTACATAAATTTAACATAATAAAAATACAGAAAATAAAGAAACAGTGTGTAAAGAAAGGAAGGGACAGCATATCCAACGAAATAATAAACTGCGATACAAAACTTAACATTATTTACAGTAAAAACAATGACAAACTAATTTCGTATAGGATATAGACAAGTAGGTGCAAGTAAAGTAACAGTAGATATTAAAATTTAATCTCTCATGTAATCATTATAACGTCTAATTAATATATATGTGAAAATGGGACATATTTTTATAATGTGTAGTTGAGAATAACAATGCACACAGAAATAATTATATGTGTGTAAAAATATAGATTAATTGCAAATATTTATAGAAGTCGAAAGAAATAGGCTATTACACTTTCCAAAACTTTCAAAACTGATATCTTTAGGAAACTGGAGTCTTCAGGAATCCCATAGAACAGAGTTTCTCCCTGACTTAGCTGTGCTTTCAATGCTGTTTGCTTTCCTAGGACCTGTCTAAGAACATGGCTGTAATTTCCATTAGAAAGCTTCAGGGATGAGATTGAAAGAGGCGGCAATAGAAAGTTCCTTTGCACTTTTATCGGTGATATCAGCATATGTTATACACACAGAAATATGGGAAAAAAGATATCCATTTTGATCAAAAAGCGACATATTTTGTGATTGCAAATAAGCCTTTTCTAAACTGGCCTGTAGACAGTTAAAATACTTGTAAGTAAGTCATGATTTAATCTTCTCATACAGAAGGGCATTGATTTTCCTAACATATTGAAACAATACGTAATCTTAAAGAATAAAAATAAAGTATTGTGTAGAACTATAAATAACATCTCATATCTGTATATAATCAAAAGAAAAATAAGAAGTTAACGTTAAAAGTTGTAGCTGGGGGCAGATATGAAATATTTTACAGTGAATTTTAAAACACATGAAAACATAAAACATTAAATACAGTTAAAACAGTAAAAAATTCAATTTTTACAATTAAAGCTACAATTTCTATGCAAAAACAAGCAATTCGGCCAGTGCGCAAGAAGGCAGAATTTTAGGTGCAAAACAAATTAAGTTCACTTTTGATTGCACTAAGCAAAGAGGCACTGAAGGTGCAGAAACTGACTTAATTCACTATTCTATTGGGGTTCAAATGTAACAAATGGCAGTTCGTTATACTTAACCCTCCACTTTTAAATAGTTAATAAATCTATAGCTATTGTATGCAGATTAACTAGAGGCATAATAACCTTAAGAGGAACATAAAATTCACATAAATTAATCACTTTGAAAGCAAAAAAGAAACAGTTTACCAACAAGAATAAAACAAACTAAGCTTACCGAGCCAGGTAAGCCAGATATATATATATATATACACA
>KK117729.1:43994-69165 GCA_000611955.2 Stegodyphus mimosarum
TATATATAAGCATATATTTATATACCATTGGTTCACCCGATTGCAAAGAAAAAGGGAAGTGCTCAACTACTTGTTATAGCAGTCCCCTGTACAACATTTCAACGTTTTACGGATAATCGTTCTTGAAATATGCGAGATAAATACATATGTACGTATGCCTGTACGTACAGACGTCAAAAAATCTGACCTGAATCTATTTTAAATCCATCTTACAATTCTTTTTGGCAAAAACTGTCCCTTATTCTGTCCGTACTTACAGGACGCAGAACGCAAGAGTTGGACCCTCGTCCTGGGGCTTGTCCGTAATTACAAATGTCACTCAAAAACAAAGTTCAAATTGTTTGGAGAGCGATGTAAATGGATATTTTCGTTGAAATATGATACATGAAATGTTTCGCGATTACGATACTTTCTTTACTTCGTACAAGGAAGTATAAAAAAAGAAACAAGACTGAAGAATGAACAATTTCTGATGAAGATAATTTCTAATAATTTATCTCCAGAGCCACAAACTTTACCAAAATCGAAACGCCAGACTACGTCAATCTGAAGAAAAAATAAAAGAAGTTTATAACTATTTTCGTACCAGCATATGTATTTTTAAGTTTTCATTGTACGGTGTAAGGGAAGCATTGTAGTTACAAAAAATTTTGGGTATCATACTTCAAAGAAAATATCCAATGCAACCGCTCGACACCATTCCAACGATGTTTTTGCGTGAGTTGCATACGTATGGACAGAGTAAAAGATTGTTTTGTCAAAAAGGAGTGAAAATGAATTCAGAACAGATTTTGTTTCTTGACGTCTGTACGTACGAACGAATGTATGTGTCTGGCATAACTCAAGAACGAATAGCCGTAGAACGCTGATATTTTATACATGGGACTGCTATAACATGTAATTTTTCACCTTCTTTTTTCGTTGAAATCGGATGCACCAATCGTATATATATATATTTTTTCCTCTATATTACCTGGCTTGATGAGCTTAGTTTTTATTCCTATGTGTTGCTAAATGGTGCATTTTTTGGTTTAAAAGTGATTGAACTATGTAGTTTTTATGTTCTGGTCAAAGTTTTTATGCCTTTGGTTAACCTTCATGCAATAGTTGTAGAATTATCAACAATTTAATAATGACGAACGAATCACCGTTTGTTTACGTTTGGAACTCAGTAGAAAAGTGAATTAAGTCAGTTTCTGCAATTTCAGTGCTTACTGCCGAGTGGAACGAGAAGTAAACAATCAGTTTTGCGCACCGAAAAATCTGCTTTCTTGCCCGCTGTCCGAATTGCTTGTTTTCGCGTAGAAGCTATAATTTTTATTGTAAAAATTGTTTCTTTACCTGTTTTAGCTGTATTCGGTGTTTTGTGTTTTCCTGTATTTTAAAATTTGTAATGAAGATGTTTCAAGTTTTTATGTACTTTTGCTTTGCCTCCAAATGAGAACTGGATTAATTGGTTGAGAAATATATTCGAATGAAATTCGAGCAGATAAGTTTAAATCAAATGCACCAACAAATGTGTATAATTTAATAGGCCATACAAGAAAGTCATGCGGTGTCCACATCAGATTTTTTATGCATTGAAGAAGAATTTAATAAATAAGAGAAAGCTACTAAGTTGTCATTATTTATTTTCAAGTTTTGTCCTCTCGGAAAATTTTCTCTGAGAAGTTAAAAATGTTTACATTTCTTTCTTTTTAATTTAAAGTAGTAAGTTATTTAATGATTAATAAATATGCTGATTTAATGATTAATAAATATTAATAAATTTGCCACTGCTGGTCAATTTCTGATCTCTTGTACTGCTTATTTTTGTTGTAATATTTAGTTTAAAGACATCGAATTAAGTTTTAATATGAATTCATCAATTTAATGAAATTTTAATTAAAATAAAATATGATATTCCTCTACACTTAAAAGTAAAGTGATATTACACGTTAGAGCAAGGAATGTTCTAAAATCTAAATTAAAATTGCCTTAAGATACATTTTGCTTCAATAATTCTTGTTTGGAAACGCAGTAAATATATTTCAAAAGCAATACATGGGGACAAGAATTTCTCCACGAATTCCTTGTTCAGAACGTAAAATATGTCGAAATTTGTATTTAGACTCCAAGTGCACTTCAAATTATAATTTGGGATTTGTGACATTTTGCAGGGAGTATCTCCAGTTTTCATTAGCGCAAGGTACCTTTTACTACACTCCCTTCAAACTATATGACTCATCTGGCAGTCTGAATAGCTGTACTCCGGAATTAAGTTTGATTATTTCAACTATAATCCGCTCAGCATCTAACGAAAGTCAATTAACTTCGACATTTTACATCACTGTACTTGTTGATACATTCCATTAGAACATTTCAAAAGTTTCTTTTAGACTACAGTAGAAGTTTCAAATTCGCCAGTAGCGAATAATTATCCGACAAAACTATTGTGGTATATCAGAGGTTGTTCTCTATAAATATGTCTAATTTTACAAATTTCAGGTTGACTACAAATGAATTTTAGCTTCTGAATAAACCATGCCTTTCCATAGCATTGATTCTCATAACGTAAAATAGTTTTGTGAAGCAGTAGTTTCCAAATCGTGATCGCCTGCGGCCACCGGAGCGATTTTATGCAATACGCGGATACATTTCACTTACGTAATTGCAAACACAGCGCTTATAGTTTTGGAAACTTAACCCATATTTCCTCATCGTCCTAAAAATAGAACAGCACACATAAATGGTCTTTGTTTGAAATGTTTGAAATAATTGATTTCAAATTAAAGACGATTTATTACTTAAGACTCATTTAACTATATATTTGCCTTTATTGCAAGTTAGAATTAATTTAGATTTTTTTTTATAAATTTATTAAAATACTGATTTTCGCAGATTTGTTTGCTTATGTTTTCAATGTACAAGTTTTTAAAAATTTTGAGATCCAAGAAAAACATACATATAAATTTATTGAGGTAACATTCTATACTTTTATACCAGTAAAAACATTGTCCAAACATTTTGCCTAAAAGATAAATTTTCTTTGCAATTTTAACTGTCCTAAAAATAGGAATGACGGTAGAATCCACTACTACATAATGCCCATTAGTTTGCAATGGAGATAGTCCTTTCTTTCTCTGTTATATTCCAAACATTTCTATTCTACAACTAACCCAGGCACTTTAATATAGCTAGCAGGTGCACGTCAATTAACAGACAAATATGTGAAGTGTGTGGGAGGGGGTTGAATAAATGTTTCAAACACTGACTCGTGAAATCAGTTTGTATTCTGAAATTCGTCAAAGTAAGCTAAATTTCTCTCGTTTTTACATGCTTGAATTTTGCGTTTTCTTTAGGAAAATTACATTGATGTTAGTATTTTTTAACTGCGCAAGAAGTCTTAAATTTTTTGTGGACTTCAGATTATAGTAATTTAGTCGACATAGCAATAAAATAGTGATTTTACCCCCGGATCACAATGCACTGAGTAACACAGAGGAGATTGATGATTTACTTACAAGAGCTATGGAAGAAAAAATGTATAATGAAGGAAGTCTAAAACAAGTTGCGGGCGCAGTTGAAATTTTAGTTTCAAACAGCAACGAAGAGCATGATGTAAATCCCAAATGGGTAAAACGTGAACCCAAGTTCGAACGTATTCCGAAGGAGACAGCATTTGTTGCTACATGGAAGCTCAAGCATTTATTTAGGGATGATAGTAGTATGGGCCTGCTTGAATTTCAAAGACAGTTAACAGTTGCCTGTTTGGGAGTTTTTATTCCAAGAAATCCATCTTGCAGAAAACTGGGGTTTAAACAAGTTATTGAAAATTTTCTAAAGCTTTGAAATGAACATGTTATTGTGATAAAACCAGAAAATAGACAAAGAAGACGCTATCTAAAAATATGCTTCGCAAAACCAACAATTATCTGTAAAAAATGTAACGTTAGACTATGTTTAAGATGCTCTCTCCCATACCACCTACGTAAACATAATTAGCAGTGGATTATACCATTGTCCTACTTTTAGGGCAGGCTGCATTGATCAATCTAATAAAAATTTGGTATTTTTTTGTAGAAACACATATTTAACAATATATTAAAAGATATTAATTTCTTCAATGCTCGGTGTGATATCGGTTAAATATACGGACTGAGCTTATGCGATTTACTGCACTTTGAAGGCAAAACTGTAGAGAGTATGCTTAGGGCTTTGCCATTGAAAAAAAGGGGATCATAGAGTGGTTATTTTAGCATACTGAAATTAACTGAAATAAATTTCATTCTAAAATTCCAATATTTTTTTCAGCATGTTTGAATTACAAGGTATAACCAATAGACATTTCTTGCGGGTAGCAAACTTTAGATACCACATAGGTTTGGTTTGGTTTGGTTTAGTTTATTATGGCAAAGCACACTAGAGCTATCTACCTAAGGGAAGGGATGTCTTCATGTACTACTTTCTAAGGGAAAATGGCTTATATATTCGTTGCACATGGGGAAAAATGCGAAAATAACCATGCAGCCATGCCCATTCGCCTACATTCGAGACCAGTTCGGAACTACCAGTGTTCAGCGATTTTACCGCTCGGCTGCTGGTGAGCTGAATATTTCAAAAGGGTAGCTGTATAAACATTTATTCGTAAGAATTATGTATTCAGATAGAAAATGCATTTAAGTTTGAGCTCTAACTTTGTGATATTACATTCAGATACATATATGCAGATAGAAAATTCATTGAAGTTTGAATTTATCCTTTGAGTTATTATTATTATTATTGTTTACGTATGTTTCAATAAATATTCAGTAAGCAAAATTTAAAATGTAGTTTAATTTTTTATTGTGTTTCGTTAAAAGTGTTTTTAAGTTTCATTAATTATTCAATTTCGTTATAATTTATATTCTGCCTTCAGCAGTTTCAGATCGAACATTCGGATCATTTAAGTTCATTATCACGGCTGTAAACTACCTCCTCTCATTGCAAACATCAGTACTTTGTGCTTGCCATGCCACGATATTTAAAACTAAGATAAAGTATATAATGAAATGGCTTTAGTTTTAAGTCATATTAGTGTGGATAACTGCATTAACTATTTTACGTATATAAATGCTTTCAGATGGTGAGGTGATGATTCCCTCATCAAGAACCAAAACTACACTTAAGAGCAACTAAGATAATTTTAAGTGCATTAACTTGTGTTAAACTTAAATTTTTAAGTGCATTCATTAACTTTTACTAAATGTATATGTTTAAAAATGCAATCCAAAGTATTGATGTGAAGAACGTAGACAATAACATAACCAGTGCATAAATATATGATTGCCAAAACCTTGACAACATAGCTAAACCGAGTCAAGATATGCGACCTATTTTCAGTCATAACATTTAAAGTTTTTACATTTCTGTACTCTATTTTAAAAAACGAAAGGAAGCAGCGGGTTGTACGTTTGCAGGACAGAGAATTGAACCGAAAAGCGTAGGTTCCAACATGAATTGTTAGTGAAGTTATAGTTTTATTTTATTTTTATACCTTGCTTAAGGTTTTTGTTTGCGGAATAGAAAGACAGATATACTTATCAAAAAAGTATAGATTGCAATACTGATGTTAGTGACGTTATAATTCCGCTTTACTGTGATAGCTTGATTAAGGTTTTTGTTTTCAGAATTTCTTATTATGATTGGCTAACAGAGATGTTATCATTGCGCAAGTGCAGGCGTCATAAATATTATGAATACATCATATGATATGGCTTAGTTTTCAAATGACGCACTTGAGACAGATTTATTCATGTTATTACTTTTAAAATAAGAAAGGGGAATAAACGAAACTGAAAATTAGGCTATTAAAAATATTTTTTTTGAAATTTCACATTAATTCTCATATTCGATTCAGGCTAAATCTTTATAAAAATATTGTTTACTTTGCATGTACTCGTATGTATATATGCAATAAATTTTTTTTACACATTTCGATTCTTTTGCTCACCCTATGCGTAAATAATAAATTTTGTGAATTTGGTGCGAAGTTTATGTAGACATTAAAAAAATTTATATTGCCTCGTTTTTCTTCAGTTCGCGCTAAGAATAATTCACTTGGCGGAATTCTTAATTTATAGTAACCTATTTTGCTTTCCTTTTTTTATTGTATACGAGCGGAAAAAAGGATTAAGTTCATTACTTTCAAATAATTTTAACAAAGAGCGTAAGCCGCATTTGGCGTTATTATCGCTTGTAACGAATATGCCAAATTAGAAAACACGCCAATGTATAAATTCACATATATCTTAGGAAAGTTTGAATCAAAAACTGTACGTTTTTTTCAAGTGTGCCTAGGAATAAATCTAGTTTAATATAATATTAAAAATTTATAAAAAAAAATGTTTTCGAAACATTTATAAAAATTATTTAAAAATACAAATTTAAAAAAATAAATCATAGAAAATGTGCGAATTTGGATTAAGCCCAAATTTGAATTCTGGAGGAAGGAATCAAGAAAGTTTCGTAAAAAAAGAGATATTAATAAATATATACTAAATTTTCAAATTAATTAACATTCAGGAGCTAAAATTTCGAGAGCTAATTTTTTAAAAACTACTCCTGCGATTTTTAAAAAACTTGGCAATTTTGCATTATTCGAGTAGTAGAATCGAAATATGGAAACACATCGGCATGTCATTTCAGAGAAAGTCCGATTTTGTGTCAAAATACCTATCTTACAACAAAATATATAAATCTAATACGTATTCTAAGTTATGCTTTCAAAACACAAAAAACGCAAATTGAATTTCGTCAATCGGCCCGGTAGAACCGGAGATATAGAATTATGAATTATATATTACAATAATATATATGTACAATAAATTACATATTACAATAATATATGTGTACAATAAATTATATATAATAAAATTTTGATGCAGATAACGTAAAATAGCAGCTGGTGCTATGAAAGTATTTCATAGACGGTTGAAGTCGTAGCCGCTTCATTTTAATTCTTATATATCCTTGGCAAAATACTATTGATAATCCCTTCTGAACCGAACTTCTCCGCGAGCCGCCTTTTGACCAGTTGTAGTTTATTTTTTTTTTAGTTTGTTAATACATTTCTTCCAGCAACAAAAGAGTGCTCCAAGAACACCGAACCTCAGAGAAAATGCGCAAAATACAACATGAATAATTGTAAAAGTAATAACAGTAAAATACAGCTAACAGCAATATACTTGAATACAGTAAAATAACAGCGTACAGTAACAATAATGCAGCATAAATGTAGTAACATTTTAATTCCCTTTTACTTATATGGGTTAATTAAGGTTTCTGCTTGAAAGGTTTAACATTATAAAATTCCCTGTCCTCCTTTTCTCATTATATAAATACATGCTTCATAAGATTTATATAAGAATCGTATTACAGTGATTAATTTTGGAATGACCCATTTTAGAAAGCTTTATTGGGACATTTGCTGGTGTCTGTTTGTGACTTATCCTACCCCATCGACAGTAACATCAGATGAAGTTTCTAAGGTTAGAACAAGACTAAAATACTCATCGTGGCAAGGAATCAAGAACTGCGCCTTTCTAATGCAAGAGAGAAAAGACAATATATATATATATATATATATATATAGGTGAGAGTACACAGTTCTACCCACAGTTTTGAAGGACAGCATCCCGGGGGGAAGGGTCCGAAGTCTCCCATCCCTCTCCGCTTGCCTGAGAGGATTTTCGGCTCTCCACATATTTATAGTGCCCCCATGCAGCGCAGACACTATACAAACGTCCATGCCTTCTCTGGGATTTGAAACCAAGCTGTTTGGTACGGCCGTCAGGATCGACAACCACTGTCCCGTTTGGGTGGCTTTATTATATATGCATATTTATGTATCTATATAATACTTGTGTTTAAGAATTTATAAACGAGTTAATTTAAAAATTATTTTGAACATGAAATTTTATTTAACATTTATAGAAAAAAATTTTAATACTACGATTGTTTTTCGTGATAACAATTATCATATTTCCAGCCAAGTCAAATTACATTATTACCTGAAGGAAAACTTAACACAGTTACATTTCTAATAATACGAATGCTTTGTATGCAATTCAGCATAATAATCTTTAGTATTATAAAACAGTCATGCGAGAAAAAAATTTTTTTTGGTTCCAATGGAGGGCTGCATGCATTAATATGCGGTGGCAACTACTAAAGTCGAAAGCGGTTTTTTCTTTGTTAAAGAAGCACACAGCAGGTGGGCCACTGTTTTCTAGTATGAAGTACATCCATGCCTTCTCCGGGATTCGAACCGGTGCTCTTTGGCGCGGCAGTCAGATCACTAACCTCATTCTCCTCTAGGTGCAAAATTCAAGACTAAACAGTCAAAAGGAAACTAGCGATATATTATTCACTTTAAGCTTCTTTAGCATAAAACTCTTACATAAAATCAACCAACTTTGCTTTGTTATAGATGCTAATAATCGATAGGTTCCACACAATTGTGGCAATTTGTTGCCACGAGAATATATTTCAATTGAATGTGTTATGAACATATTTCATAAAATTTCTCCATTCTTAACGAAACGTAAGGAATTATTTAATAAGTACAAGCTGTGTATTTAATAAACATTTGCTTGAATTTAATGTAGGAAATTATATCTCACATTTAGAACTGCATGTCAAGATCCTCGTAAACATATTTTTCGTAAGGCGATTAAGATCATCGCAAACATATTTTTCTTAAGGCGATTGTCTTACTAATGAGTCTCAATTGATATCTAGTACAGATGTAATGCATACAAGATTTCTAATGCAACGTTAAATTATAACGTAAGCATGTCAGAATCAATGCGAATTTCATTTGGCTCCCACTGGTAATGCATTTCAACTAAGTCAACAATGTATATTCCTTGATAATTTATATCTAGACACACCCTGTGAATGCTTTACAACCATAATATGGATAATAAAATAGAAATATCAGCTTTCGGTAAGCGAAAAGCGACTAAACCATTCCAAACATACTAATGACTTTTTCGTTTTGCTTTTAATTTCTGCATAACGATCTGTTCCGTGCCCAAAGTTGGACTGTGCTAGTCGGATGGACATTTTCTGGAGTGTGTACCAAAGATAAATTAGGTCATTATGCTTAACGGGTTCGAAACAAGCTGTGAATGACAGCTATAACCTTTGATTACTTTCCATTCGATTGCTGTGGCTGTCATTTTAACGATGGCTGTAATTATTCCGAAGGCTGCAGTCAGGATTCCAGAGACACAGCTGTTTCGACACTTACTTTGAATAAATGTTAATGCATTAAAAGTTGGGGGAATGTCGTTGCTGTTATGGCATCCAGCACAAATGAAAGAAAAAATTCAGGACAATTAGGACTGTTAAATATACATTAAGCGTTTCCAGAAGCATTGCATTCTGCAGGAAGAAAAGAACTCAGCAGTTATGTGCTGTCTAGAATGAGAGCATAAACAAGTTATAGCTGTATTTAAGATTTATGCTCGTTAAAAGACGAAATGTTGAAACGTTTATATTAATTTTGAAAATAATAACATTGAAAATAATTTAAATTTAATATAAACCCGGAAAATAACTTAATGGAAAGAAGTTTTGAGTGTTGATAGATAATAAAATGCCTGCTGAAATATCATCATGAAATTTTGGAGGATTTTATATCTTCTGTTACTTGCTCTGTTACAAAAGGTAAATTATCCTCAAAATAAGGGGGAACGGCATTTCAGTCTGATGAAGAAAGAACGAAAAGCAATTAAAGATTGTATAAACATTTTATAACGAGCAGAAAAGTAATATTATTGTCTGTAAAATGATACAAAATCACAGTGGTTTAAATTTATGTATACTTGATTGCAAATAATCACATTTTCACAGCATAGCAGATATTTAACATTGTAATAAATCTGCAGATACTAAGATAATTATCTGATAATATAAACCTAATTGACTGCAATAGTTATAAGATAATAGATAAAATCAATGCCAGCATTTTCACAAATTCACATAATGGACACATTAGGCAGTTGCGTGAAGAAATTAAGAGAAATAATAAAACTTCTCACGCGGTTACAGCAAAAACAATCGCAGCAAAAACATCGCGGACGAAAACGTCGCGGAGAAAACGTCGTGATACAAAACATCGTGGGAGAAAATAAAGCAAAGAGAAAACATCGCAGTTCTAAAACATTCAAAATATCGTCGTCGAAACTAAAGCGGTTCAAAAACTTCGCAGTTTAAGAACATCGTCGTCGAAAATATCGTGGAAAAAAATAAAGTACCTACAAATCATCGCATGACGATAATAAGACGTGCGGTTTTCAGGCTTTAATAATTGTAAATGGATATTTGCATAATCATTTATGAGAGCAAGGTGGAGAGAAGGATAATTTTTACTTTCATATTTTTTTATTATCTAATAATGTTTAAAAAACAGGAAATTTAAACAAAACAAGAAATAATTTTCACTATAAGAATATCAGATTAAGAAAAGTGAAGAAAACAATATCAGAATCAACTTAGCAATCTTTTATAGATAAGTTCATGCAGTTATTTATCTTTCTCTTTTCTATTCTTTTCTAGATTATACTTTTCATGAAAATTTTACCAGTAAAACTCTATAAAAATAATTTATTAATGACCTTTGTTAATTAGCTATGTCAGTTTAAAATTAAGTGCTGTAAGTTGCGTTAATTTTCTATGCTTATGTTTCCATTATACATTTTCAGCAAATATTTATTTGTTAATAAAAAATATGAAAGGCAAATTATCCTTCTTTCAATCTTGCGCTCACAAATCATTTTGCAAGGTTTTACAGTTACCATAGACTGAAAAACGCATTGTCTGCGTTGTTATCGTCATGCAATGATTTGTAGATACTTTATTTTTTACCACGATGTTTTCGACGGCGATGTTTTTAAACTGCGAAGTTTTTGAACTGCTTTATTTTCGACGACAATGTTTTAGAACTGCGATGTTTCCTCTTTGTTTTATTTTCTCCCACGATGTTTCGTACCACGACGTTTTAGCCTTGCGTTGTTTTCTCCGCGACATTTTCGTCCGCGATGTTATCGGCATACACCTCTCATGCGTACTTTTTTAACAGAAAATTTTAAAAGGCAACACTCAGAAATTTTTTTTTAAAGTTTTATAAACATAAAGGTTATTTTAAATAACGAATGCATATAATTAGACTGATTTTGAATTATGGAGTCCGGAGTTTCTTGTCCGAGAGCGAATCACGCATTTATTTATAACACGTCTAACTCTCTCGTGTCCGAAAGCTATCCAGTGTAATTGTCTCAAGAAGTGAAAGAGAAAGTGTTGTTTGAACGTCCGAATGAAGAGATTTTTTGTCATAATAATATATGAGTAATTCAGTGAAGTAATGTCTTTTTGGTAAAAGGAGTTGATGCTTCTGAAATTCCGAAAGATTGGAGACACTCAGTCTCCCACCAGTTCGTAAAATTTGATCTTCATCAAGAAACACATTTAAGGAAGAAACCTTTCCATTACTTGGAACTGATCGTTTCGACAGCAAGCACCTAATTTCAGGTTGAAATTCAGAATGTTATATGCATTTGCCTAGCATATTTCTTGCATTCTGCAATTCAGGAACACTCAGAAAACTTTCTTTTGTTAATGATGGATTGATTCTACTGTTGTTAACAACCCTTGACCACCACGCAGTAATTCTACTCCATTTGATAAAGGATGAATACCTTTTAATGAATTTGTTCTCAACAGAACATTCACCTGTAATTGTTAAGTTCACCACAGCTCTCTTTGGAAGTTCAAACCTTTCATTATCTTCGAAATCTTTCACAGATTCTGCGAATTCAGGCTATGAATTGATGCTCTGTAATAACCACTTGGGTCCATACCACCACATATTACTATTTCGTAGTTCAACTAACGTTATTCCTTTCATAGAATTTGGCTTCGTGTTTATGGTTAGCATGTCAGTCGGATTCTCATCTCCAGGACAATAATTCCAGGACTAAGGTGATGTTTTCTCTCGTATTTCCATTATTCGATGTTGGATGAATGGCTGCCATTTATTTAAATCTCCCTTATTCAATGTAACGATACAGAAGTATCTGAGCAAAAATATACATTCATCTGGACCCTTTTCTCTAACTGTTCTTTCATATTTGAGGCTAATCTTGCTTCTATGAGTTCCCCTTTTAGCTCTAGTCATGGAACACACAGCTTCTCCAGTGGAGCTACTCTGGGTTTGGAAATGACAAAACTGCTTCCTATTTCACTGTCCTTCGTGATGTATTGCAGGTATATTACAGCTCTATATGCCTTCTGACTAGCGTCGGTAAAACAATGCATTTGAACATCTCTCAATTCAGACTTTTTAGTTTTTCGGAAGTAATGTCGCGGAATGTTTACGTTCTGAATCGCTGACAGTTCATTAAAGCACTTTTGCATTCTGTATCAAAGTCCGGTGGTAACGGATTATTCCAATCTATTCTAAGTTACCAAATTTCCTACATTAGTATTTTTAATCTAATAGTGAATGGACTCATAAATCCATAAAAAACTTCTCTTTTTGTCATTAACTTTGTTTTCCCTTGAGCTTGATTAGTTAGATTCTGTGATTCTATTTTCAAAAGATTTTCCTTGTAATTCCATTTATATCCCAATACCTTCTGTTCCAGAACTTTCCGGATTTCACCTTTCCTGTATTCGTCAAAACGTCCTGCAAATTCGCAAAATTTGTTTTCCATTTTCGCATGTTGAAACCAGGAGCTTTCAATATAGTATATCTCAATGTGGTCGAACCTTTAGTTACCCGAGGGCCAATCAAACATTAGTATAGGAAAGTGAGGGCCGAAGACATTAAAGAAAGAAAATAAATTATATATAAATCACTAGTTTAATATATCACTTTATTTCCCAGTCTAGAAATCAATGTGATGATTGGCACTGCTTTTTTGATACAACTCTATTAATGTCCCCTTTCAGTAAGACAAAGTCTCAGGCTCGAGACCAGTGAAACACTTTCAATGCGATTTCTCGTTTTTGATTTTATTTGTTTGAGAGCCAAAAAAGCACTTTCACACACATATGTTCTGCCAAACAGCGATAACATCTGCAAAGAGAATTTATGCAGTTTGGGAAAACGTTCTTTAGAAATCAGTTTCCAGAAAATGTTTAGTGACATCATACTTTTTAGTCCGATAGAATGGATCTGCCTGAAGATTACAAATTTCCATTTGAAGGTCGCAAGGCACCTCACTTACTTCAATCTCCATGGGGTTGTTCAAGAATGAAAGTTTTGTTTTTAGGGAGTCAAAATCCTGGAATCTGTCCCGGAACTCTTTCTTGATATCAGTAATTATTTCATGAAACATACTAAAACTTGTCATTTTCTTCTTTCAGCTGCTGACAAAATGGGAAGTGTGCCGTATTACTTGCCTTCAGTACAATTTGCATTACAGTACGTTTTTTTGCGAAAGCCTTTAATATGTCCATAAAGCTGGGATATATTTTGTTTTCTGTCTTGTAGTTTCAAGTTTAAGCATTTAGATGGGATGTTAAACCTGACAGAAAAGCAAGATTATTTAAAAACTGGATTTCTTCCAGTTTTTCTTGATACTTATGCTCAATGTTTTCTTTTTGGAGGAAAGGAAGAATTTCATTCCTCAACCCCAAAAACTGTTGTAGACAATTTCCAGCACTTAACCAGCGCTCTTGACAGTACAATGAAATGTCACCATAATCAAAATCCATATTGTCCACAAATGCAATAAATGATATGTGCCTCTGGGCTTTTCCGCCCTAATTAAATTTTTAATATTTACAACAGTTTTCATTGTATCACTGAGCCTTATAAGTTTTCCACAGAGAGCCTCCTGGTGGATAATGCAGTAGAAAAACAATCTATTCCTTTTTCTTTACCCAGTCCCACCAACCCAGTTCTATGACCAACCACTGCTTTAGCTCCATCTGTTGCAATGCCAGAGCACTTCTCAAAACCTCCATATTTAGAAATACCATTATCATGTGCGTTGAATATATCAATACCTTTGCTGCTAGTTTCTAATGATTTTAATTCTAGCAGTTCTTCCTGAATTTAAATTCTTCATTTATTGTTTTGACAAAGATAATGAGCTGGCTGATGTCAGCTTCATCTGTGCTGACATCTGGAGCTAGAGAGTAAAATTCACATTTTCCCAAAATGCCCTTGAGAGTATCTGAAACTTCACTACCAAAATCATTAATTCTTCTACTTATTGTCTGATGAGACAAGGACACTGTTTCAAAATTTCTAGCTATCTTATTATGTCCGAATGAATATGCCATTTCTATAGCACATCTTTTAATAAACTCACCATCCCTAAAAGACTTTTTCCTTTTAGCTAGCCCTAAGCGTACCTAAGATGCCTTCAAACCAGCAGTGTTTGACGGTTGCTGAAAGATATTCTTCTGTCTAGTTAATTTCTGCTTTAAATCATTAAACACACAACTCCTGGCACTTCCCTGGTATTGGTCCTACACTGGTGTGCAAAACTTAAGCAACAATGCAAAAATTTAGCAGATAGCCATGAAATTGCAGAAAAGGAGGTCTGGAAATCAGTACAATGAACACGTAAGTCTGTAGAAACGTCATGCATATGCAAATATCAGAAACGAAACGTCAGAGGCGACGTGAGCGTACACAAAACACGTGATGTCGGCGCGCGCAGCTCAACATTAGAATAAAAGGAAGGACGGAAACGCAATTCAACATATTTGCTGCAAGTGCCAGTGAGTCAGTTCGTAAAATGTGGCTAGAAGAAATCACCTGGACGACTGACTTTACACGTGGAAGAATGATCGGAAAGCTGGAGGAGCGGCGTACTGTCACCACTGTAGCTGCAGAGTTCGGAATCAACAAAAGTGTCGTTTCGCGCGCTTGGAAAGCGTTCCAAACCACAGGTACAGCTGTTAGAAAGGTTGGTGGTGGCCGCCTGAGGACGACATCTGCAGGGGATGACCGATATATCGTCCTGCAGGCGAAAAGAGGCCGACAGCAGTCAGCAAGCGCCATTGCTCTGTACAGTAACGGGGCGACAAGTGTCGCTGTTTACTGTGGCCAGACGCCTTCACAAAGGGGGCTTATTCGCCCGCCGTCCTTAATGCTACCTCCCGTTGAAAGTTGGCCACCGTTTACTGTGGTGCAGAGAGAACAAAAACTGGACAACTGATCAATGGAGTCGTGTCCTCTTTACGGATGAGAGTCGGTTCAGTAGCAGAAACGATTCTCAACGCGTTTTGATTTGGAGAGAGGTCGGGATCTGGTTTTATCCAAGTAACATCAAGGAAAGACACCGTAACGGTGGTCCTGGAGTTCTTGTCAGGGGAGGCATTATGCTGAACGGGTGAACTGAGCTCCAAGCTTTCGACAGAGGGTCTGTAACCGGGGATCGCTGTTGTGAGGAGGTACTCCTTCCCCATGTGCGTCTGTTCCGAGGTGCCATTGGCCCAGACTTAATTTTTATGGATGAGAATGCTCGGCAACATTGGACTCTTGCTGTTGAGGAGCTACTGGAAAGTGAAGATATCACTCGAATGGATTGGCCAGCGTACTCCCCAGATTTAAATCCCATCGAACATGTGTGGAATGGTTTGGGGAGACGCATTGCAACACGCTTACATCCTCCAGAGAACACCCAACAACTAAAACAGATGCTGATTGAGGAATGGGCACTCCTACCGCAAGAAATGTTGCACCAGCTGGTACTGAGTATGCGGAGACGGTGCGAAGCAGCCATTGCAGTGAGGGGAGGGCGTATCCCATACTCAGGAACATCTGCTTGTTGTTCTTCCTCTTGGATAGACAATCATGAGTCAGGATACTATGCGTTCAGTAAAGCTTGTTTTTGTTTGAAGATTTCATACCGTATGCATTGTATTCCTTTTTCAGCTCCGATGCTTTCGTCCTCCTTTACGTACATAATACTCTCCTTCATTTCTGCATTTCATGTCTCTCAGTTGATTTCTCGTGGCGTTATGGCAAAAAACCCTGCTGTTGCTTAAGTTTTGCGCACCAGTGTATTTTGATTTATGCAAGCTGGTATAATGTCTACTCACATTATACTCCTTTGAAACACTTACGACTTGGGAACAGATAACACACTGTGGTTTTCGATTATGTTCAATAAAAAAGTTAACTTTCCTGCCACACGGACTGAAATTGTCTTTTCTCGTTTTCAACACGTCGTTTCTTTATTTCCGCCATTTTACGTAGTACTGAATGAAAGTGAAAATGGAAGCATGTACGCCACAGAGAATAACAGCCGTAGAATGAAGGTTATCATCGAAGTCACATAACTATTCTCAATTTTCCCCGCAAGACTGAACTGAGATCCACAAACCACCAACAGCTTTCTCTGCGCGATCTCCCCCATTGGTGCGCTGAATCACATGACATTTAACCCTGCATATTCCGAACTGACTCTCATGAAGATCCATCATTCAAAATTGGCTGCTAGCCGGTTTCCTTCCGGTAACAAATGGTTACCACCTTTTTTCTTTTTCGCCTCCATGCTTCCGTTCTCACGTTCGTCACTACGACACAATTCTAGAAAAGTCAAGTGCCAATAAATTCAAAAGAGCTAAAATCGCGCTTGCCCGATAAATCAGATATAAATCACTATTGCTAATGCCTTATTATCGAGGTGGCTGTTATAGGACAAATGAGGATTGTAAGGTGCTGCCCTCTTTAGGAATGAAAGAAATTGTCATCTGATGGACAGTATTGCTAATGTCAGCGGATTCTCGCTAAATCTGCTTTTCTGTATTCCCTGCGGCACAGGTTCGCCAGGTAGTTCACATCCTAGCGACTATTTTACACTGCTTGTTTTATTTAATGCAGTAAGTAGGGTCTTTTGTTTTTCTAAATGTTTAACTAACATTTTTTTTCCAGTAACAAGGGCAAGTGCCAACAAAATTAATAAGAGGGCCGAGCGTTGGACCACGCTGGTATATCTAATGTCTTCCTGTACGAGCTTAGCTTCGCTTCAGTCTTCATCCGCACCTATTAAATCATCTGCGTATAAACATTCGTTCAATAGTTTAACTACTTTCTGAATTTTTTCTTTAAAGGCATTTATATGGTTTTGGGAATTTTTCAGTTATTTATATGACATTTGATAGTAGCTGCAAATAAAAATAGACTGGATGTTAGCACCAAACAAAACGCGACTCATCCTAAGTACTTTCGCGTTAGGTTTTCCATTCTTATCTGTAAGGTTATTTGTCCGCAAAAGTATACAGCATCCCTATCTTCAGGCAGAGAAATTTGGAGAAAGGCTTGTTCGATGTCGGCAGTAAATACTATATTATGTGTAAGAAATTATATTAATATATCTAACAATGGTAGATTTAAATTAGGACGGAGTAGAGACAATCATTTAGAGAATCTTCATTTTTCGAATGGCTGGATGCATCAAATGCAACTCTTAAGGGTTAATCAGGTCGAATAACTGGCTGGTGACGCACGTAATAAATTCTTCAGGTTTCTTCAGAACTTTGATTAATTTCCTCAGCTATACCCATTTTTAAATGTTGTCCTATTAAGTAGTGGATCATTAATTAAGTCCTATTAAGTAAGACTTAAGTAGGACTAAGACTAAGTAGTGGAAAGCCTATTAAGTAGGACTATTACGTAGTAGTACGCCTATTAAGTAGGACTAAGACTACTTATCCTATTAAGTAGCGGATCATTAATCCTATTAAGTAGTGGACCTCCCTGATTAAGTAGTGGATCATTTCTCAACCTTTTAACCAGCTTATTAAAGTGAGATACTGCATTTGGCATTTGCGTTATTCGTTTTTAATTCAGACGAATTTTCGTTCCAAGGGAATTGAACCTCATATCGCTTTTCTTCAAATTTGATAGTTCTGTTAAAATTCTCTACAATGTCATTATCTGTTTCAATACTTTCCTTCCCTTGTTAAATTCCCAGTGCTCCTAATTCCCCAAGCTGCTTTAACTGTCTTGAGATGAATTTGCCGTCAACAATAATGTCCATGTTTAGCAATTCATTGTTAGAATCAGTCTGGCTTTGGAGGCACCATCCAGATATTGTTTCGGAAACTGTAAATTTATTTTTAAAACGTTTAAGTTTACCTTTTATTACTTTATGATAGTAATCTACTCCGATTAGAACAGCAATATTTTTGTCACCTTATTCACAAGAATCAGCAAACTGTAATGTTATTGATTCTTTGTTAATTTTGGAAACAGGTATATCAGGAAACAATAAATTAGTTGCATATATTTGGTTAGTTTCTAAAGCTTCAATTTCTGTACTTAAGGATGGTTCATTCCTGTTTTCGATTTTGACCTTTGCAACATTGTAAGTTAATTCTGTTACCTGGTTAACGCCAAAGGTTAACGCCATTGTAAAACTTCTCATCGAACTTTCATCTGATATAATACCAACTGGTTCTAAATTATCCTTATCAGAGAATGGACCTATCATCAAGTGCGCTTTTGTAGCAATGTACTGAGGAAAGGTTTGGTTTTTAATTGACTAATCTTAACATCTTCTTTGCTGGGTAACAAGATTTTTTTCTGATTTAGTTTCGAGTTGAAAACAAATAAACCTATTGTGTTTCTATTGCATATTTCACGCATTTTTCTTTCCTTACATTCCTTTATTCTATGCTGAGGTTTAAGGCATAAAAATAACGAGCTTGACTTTTTAAAAAATTATTTTCTTATCCACGCTTTTAATTTCATAACGATCAGAATCGTATAGTGCTTGTAATATATACAATTACTGCTAGCGACTACAGCAATATATCCGTAAGTTTTAGGCGAACTTTTATCAAACTGCTTATTGCGCTTTTTGTTTTATTGATTACATTATCTTGCGAGGAGTGGAGACGATGGTTTGATTTATGTGCGCAGCTCTTTAGCGGCTTTCGATTTCTTTACGAATAAAATCCATTAATTCATTAACGCTCCGTGCTTGGGCACAGTTTCTACTGCGACTGTATTCTAATGTAATCTCTGATGGAATTAATTTTAACAATATTGGGCAAAGTAAACTAACCTAAGTTTCTGACACCATGTTCATTGACTTAAGCACCTAATTTGAGGTTCGCACTGATCATATAGGCTACTGAGATTTTCTATACCCCTTACATTAGGCGAGAGATTCAACAGTTTATTCTTGTGAGCATTTATTGCCAAATCGTTTCTCCCAAACCTGTTAGTTAACAATTCTATAGCTGAATGGTAATTCCCATTTGTAAGCGAAAGTCAGGAAACGGCATTATTGGCTAACCCACCTAATAACGACGTTAAGTAATTGAATTTATTTACTTTTGATAAAGAGTCATTGTTATGGATAGCTGCTTCATACTAACTCTAAAATTTCTGCTAATTGCTTGAATCACCAAAATATTTAAAGATAGTTAATTTTGGAAGACGAGTAAATTTATTACTTTCGTTTTTGGAATCAGTAGCGGTTTCATTAGGAATGTTCATACTTTTCGTGTCCAAATTTTCGAGTTTATTTAATTCGCTCAATGTTTTCTTGGCTCTAATCTGCCATAGTGGAATTTGCTCTTCGTATTCCAGAGCGGATGTACCTTCAAATTCATTGTCTTCGACTTTCAAATCACGTTCTATGCAAACGTCTAAATCACTCAGAGTTTTTGACTCTTCGATTAACTGGTTTAAAATTTCTTCTATTACATTTATACTAATATCATCTTTACTTAATTCTGTCTCACCTTTCTTTAGTATCTTGGACACTGCGGTCTTTAATACTTTTCGTTTCAATTTCTGTATAGCATTAGGATCTTCCATTGTACTTTAAAAATAGAAATCTTAACCTTACCTTGGCAGTCTTCGCACACCTGCTATGTGCTAATCCTATTTAAAGACACTAATTTTCCAATATGTTGCTGCTTATCTCCGAAGATTTACAGTAATTCTATTTGAGACAAGCAGCATCTAAAATTGTACAAGTTCAGTGATAAGTCTATATTCAAAATACACAATCTAGTTTAAAAACGAATTTAACTGAATATCAGAAATTCTAATATCTAATCTAACCTCTATCTCATTGGCAGCATCCAAGACAAATCGAAAAATCATGTTCTGAAGTTCAGATTGTTGCTATTCGGAGACAGAGAAAAGTTTCTATTCAAACCGGAACAGGGCTTGATATAATTATATAATAATCTGTGGCTCTCAACAACCGTCATTCCTTGATGACCTAGTCAAAGCTGCATGCAGCCCTTTCACTGCATTAGCATGCTGTGAAGTAACAGATGCATATCCCATAAACAATATTATGATGGGGTACATGACCTGTGTTGATGACAGAATGCATCATATCTCTCAGATATATTATATTTCGCAATGTGGTTTAGTTGAGTTGATTTAATTATAGCAGTGTAGGTGAGGGATCTGCCTAAGGGAAGATTTTCCGTCGTGGAGGATATTCTAAGGAAAACTAGCTCATCTACATGTTACACAAGGGAAAAACGATTGAAAGCGCACATATAGCCAGTTCGTTTGCCTGGAATCGAACCCAAGCTGAAACTCCAGTGTTTAGCGACTGTGAGCATTTGCTCATCTGTGGCAGCAAATATGGAGAGAGCGAGCTTAATTTTATGCTCCATATTCTGATAGCTAGGACTTATTGCGAATTACCATTTTTCTTACACATTGTTTTAGGTTAGGAGCTTATTATTTGACATTACAATTTATAGTATTTTATTCAGAAAGTAAATGCAACTTACTAAAATTACATAATTTTTAGCCTACGTCTCTCTTCAAAATCTCCTTTTTTCATATTTATAAAAGTTACAAATATATAGCAAGTCATGTCTTAAAGTAGCAAGTAATGTTTATAATAGTAAATTTGGTATGTGACCATGTATTCCTTTTAATCAAATTTCAGAGTACCTAAGATTCAGCAATGTTTTAAATTAACCTTTTTGCATATAATCATTTGTTAAGAATTTCAACACAATGTTTAACATGTTTAATGGAAAATTATTATGACTACATTTAATATAAACTTTAAATTTGGTACAAGAATTCAATAACTGAAATTACTTTTTATTTTTGCTGTTTTTATTCATTTATTATTCTTAAAAATTAGTTTGGCGTTGTTTTTTAAAAGGAATACGGGTTTCAAATATGTGCTGCATAAAACAGCTGTAGAGTTAGGTAATACTACATTAGTTAATATTCCGAGCCGGTTTTAAATCCAGGCCAGTGGGCTGGCTGCACAGAAATTTTCGTGTTTTTCCGCATATATGAGTATGACATGAATACGAGTCAATTTCCTTTAAAACGTCTTCCGTGAAGGTAACTCTTCCCTTATGCGAATAGCCTTTGTGTATTATGCCATAATCGAAGTAACTTAAAGACATGTATAAAGTGCTGTTGAACATGGCTAGATAATGTTTAATACCAGACTTTTATTAGTTTTTCGATTTCTTTACATCATAATATACTAAGCTGGAAACCTGAATTTTATTTACTTGCTTTAGTAATATAGGGTTATGTTATTGTATTACTATCGCTAACTCAAACTTCCTGAAAGCTTCACTGTTTACTCAATCTGACAATAACATACTGTTGAAGACAAATTAGTCAGCAAAAATTTTTAAAGCGATTACTGATATTTATTGAGCCATTTTTTGGGATCAAGTACCAATATCACTTAAGCTCAGAAGTACAATAGTAAGCTTTAACGAAATAAAATCAAACAGAAAATATCGAACATTTTCAGTCAAACAAAATTCCACTTAAGCTTGAATCTTAGATCTTAGAGAAATATTTTACGTACTTCTGGAAAAAATTGTACAAACTTTTCTCTCCATTTCTTTTCCAACAAACATAACTAACTTCAAGGATTCAATCAATCAGCAGAGTTTATTATACTCATTCTAAGTGGAATTTAATTGCTTATTTCCACGAATATTTTACATTCTTTTGCAAACATGAATGCGCCATTCTGAGGATTCGATAAAATTTGAACATCAAAGCAAAACGTATTTAGCATGAATTAAACAAACTTAACAGAAATTAAGTCATCTTATACTAAGTTAATTAGTAACTCTTATCATCCACTTTTGGGAAATTTTGAACAAAAACCTCAAATTTTTTTGAAGCATATTTCACCACATTTTACAAAATTTTATTATTTGGACATAATTTCAGGCGTAGAATACGGAAAAAATAGTTATGTCATTTCGGAAAAAGTCGATTTTGTGTCAGAATACCCATTTTAGAACAATGCCCGTTTAATATATAACCTACGTTTCGCTTTCGTGTTATAAAAAATGCAAATTAAATTTCGTCATTCGGCTCAGTAGAACAGGATATATAGAACTGTTCCATCTTTTCCTGAGCAAAGTGCATATTGAAATAAATTTCGGTTAAGTAAGCTATTACATTCTTAATAAGCTTACGTTTTTTTCTTTGAAAATGCATATTTTGTATTGTACGTTGAGACTCCCATTACAGAACACCATTATTTGTACTGGTAAAAAGATAAGCATGTAGCTCTCGCAATGCTGTTTTGAAAACGTCGCGTTTGAAATCCTTAAAAAACGAAGCCAAGTTTGAACCCAAATGATTATGGTTTATGCAATGACAAATATCAAAGTAAATTAGGAAAAGAAGAAAACCCGTAATCAGTCTACAACTGATTTTGTTCACAAAGAAGCTTTATTGCAAAACTCTCATAAAGAAAAACTATATGATACTCCAGTATTTACCGTTTTTTTCCAATTCCGTAAAACATAAATTAAAACTTTTGCAATGAATTTTCATAATCAAATAAATATATTTTGTTTGTCATCTAGGATGAACAACATCAAACCAATCCCTATTTCTTACCATTTTGCGACAGTGGGACCGATTTTTATTTGCTTCTCTTGTTGCAGCGTACTTTCATAATTTGCAAAACTTTTCCTAAGTTTGCAACTTGAATATTATTTTCTTTCCTTTTAGCTGGTGCTATAGACATTCAGCAAGTCCAACTGGAAGGACCGAGGTTCACAATCGAGCCTCCGTCCAAAGCAGAGTTCTCTAATTCGAGTGGAACCGCCATACCATGTTCCGCAATTGGTCGGCCAATGCCAGCAATTACATGGATGAAGAATGAAGGCCAAACAATTCAGGATATTTTAGGACTTCGCCATGTACGACACGATGGGTCTTTAGTATTTTCACCATTTTCAGCAGAGGAATACCGAGCAGATGTTCACGCTGCAACGTACAGATGCGTGGCAACCAATAGTGTTGGAGCAATTGCTAGTAGAGACGTGAATGTGCGAGCAAGTAAGTACATAATCCTGTAATATAATTTCATAACATAATTAGTTGGAAAATTAGATTAAACAAATACAATTGCCCAAATCATTTCTTTATTTATTTATTATTTTTAAGAAAAGCTCTTCACAAATACGCTGTTGCTTGTTTTAACTCTCAATCGCAGCAATTAGCAAACTGTTTTCTTATAATAAAGTACTTCCCCGATGCTGTAGCATTTTCGGATGAAGACTAAATAGTAACTACGTCAAATTACGTAAAGAATATATTCAAGTGCAATAGTATTTTGCATTTAATTTCATGCCAACTCCACTTTGGATGATAAATATTAATAAATATTAAATGATTATGCTAAATCATCCTGGAATACTCTCAGAACTGTTATTGATATATACATAAATTAAAAATTAAAAACCAAAACAAAATTTGGAAAATAGGTGGATAAAAATGAATAATGATGAACCCACCACATGTGCCATAATTAAGTGTAATTATGTGTTTGACTAATTCTTGATTATGTGTTTGCAAAATATGCAGATTATGCTATTCTTCTTTAAAGTTTTCAAGAGTTGTGCTTTCCCAGCAAGCAGTGATCTTCTCTCCAAAGACCCATAAATTGTAAACTGATGTTCTTGTAAATTCATGAATAGTATATGAAACAGTTAGTTTCCCAGGTCTCTGGGGAGTTTGCGAAAATTTTGCATCCTATAGATTTTGCTTTAAGGCGTTTTCTATAAACACCGGATAAATGATTTGAAGAACAAAAACAAGAGTTTGAATTAACATAACACTAACATAAAAATGATCTCATGGTCAAAAGTAATCTATGTATATGTATATATAATGTACACTAAGAAAATAAATTCTATTTAGCCTAGGATTATTTTTTAAATTAATTTAGATTAATTAACTCTAATTTATTGCAAATAAAAACGAACTTATTTCGAGAAATTAAAACCTTGTGAGAAACGTACATTTAGGCTAAAAAATATAAATTTAAAATGTGAAAGAAGAAATAAACGCAATGCCTAAAAGTTAAAAAATATTTGATGTAACAAATCGCAAAAATTTAAATGTACATCCTCAAATGGTAAATATTTTAACGCCTTTATCTTTCTTAAGTCCAAGAACAGCGTTTCTGTCATTCTTCATAATCAAAAGCTACCGTGAATTCTATTTTAATTAAGGGAGCTTTTAAAAATCGTATCATTACTTCTAAGTTTTTTGGAATTCTCACAATAAAAAACGCAAATTATTATTATAAAATATTAATTGTGGCCTAAAATGGATTACATCATTTTAGAGTACCGAACAATAAGCAACTGCGCATAAACCATTCAAAAAATTATAATCTTAAACACTTAAAATAACCTAAAGCAATAAAATGTAAAATATTTTACAGAATACTAAACTAGAAAATATATAATTAACGTCAAAATTGTAAATGAAAAATGTAATATTTTAAATGATAAGGGGTAATATTTTTGGTTTTTAAAAGCATCCTTAATTAAAATAGAATTTCGGGGAAGCTTACGACCATCAAGAATGTCTGAAACGCTGTGTCGGATTTCTAGATGTGTCGAAGACGCATATTTAAAATCTTTCAATTTGTTACATAAATTGGTTTCAATTTTTAGGCATTTCGCTTACGTTTTTTTTCTTTTAATTTATATATTTTTAGATCAAAGTTTTTCTTATACACTTTTAATTTCTCAAAGTAAATTCGTTTTTATTTGCATTAGTTTAATTTAAATTAATTTAACAAATGATGTCCTGGTGAGCAGTTATTTAGCTTCTTAATTTACATTTGGTTACTTAATTTAAGCTACTTTAGAGTTTGATTTTTGTTTTAAAAGTCTC
>KK117729.1:75562-101916 GCA_000611955.2 Stegodyphus mimosarum
ATATATAAATTTAACCGGCCCGGCCGCGACCATGAGCTGAAAAAACCATGTGTCATTTAGACCGATTTATTGACCAAATAGGGTGGATTGACAAGAATGA
Source organism: Stegodyphus mimosarum (assembly GCA_000611955.2). Classification (NCBI taxonomy): domain Eukaryota; kingdom Metazoa; phylum Arthropoda; class Arachnida; order Araneae; family Eresidae; genus Stegodyphus; species Stegodyphus mimosarum. Next base: position 75,663 of record KK117729.1, read on the forward strand.
TGCAGTAGGGATTTTTTTCCCTTCTTTTCCTTTCTTTTTTTTTTCATTGCGCTCAGAACAAATTTAAGAAGGCAGTAAATTGCTTTTAAGTAATGGAAGATTACATGCTGGTCATCATTTGTTTGGTTACATTGTGTTTAATTTTGTGCTTTTATATATTTATTTATTTATTGGCAAATATTAGCGTTTTCAAAGCTTAAATTTGCTCTATATGCATAATTTTATGATAAAATGTAATAAATATCTATTATTGCATAACAATTATTATATAATTATTTAATTATTGCATTTTATAGTGGAATATTTATTACAATTCTAATACAATTATTTTTAGAACTGGTTTTAATAATTTTACGACAATAAATAATAGTAATAATAATAATAATATTGTAATTAATAATTATTATATATATTTTTGTTTTGGGAACAAAAACCTAGATGCTTTATTTTATACGTAGTTGAAGAGGGGGTTAAAAACGAAATTTATTTAGAAAAATAAAACGAGATTAATTCTTGCATAAAAGATAACAATACTGGCAAATGTTAAGTTAAATCAGCTACGATCAGGAAAGACCCTTCTCAAATGGGGTAGATACAGGTTGAACTTTTTCTTTCAATTCCGGAAAGCATATTCTTGCTAAAATTACTTTTAGTAATCTTATATCTTAAAATAAGCAACGACCCGTCTTCACGTAAAATTCACATGCCGTAAAAAAATTAAACATGTTTGGTTTTCAGCGTTGCACGTCAATGCCAATCTTTATGTTTATTTTTGTGAATATGAAATAAAGACCCGATAGAATATATACGAGAGGGTCGTCCGATGACACGGGGATATACCCTCCTCCTGTAGGAAAGTCCGTCTTTCAGAAAGGCGAGCTCTCATCTGATCTCCTCATCCTTCGGCACGTAACAAACAACCCTTGAAGACGATCCTAAGTGTTTCTGCAGAAGGCCCGTCAAAGTCACTTTTGACGCTGTGGAACTGTATATATAACTGAAAGCAAAAAGAAAAAAAAAAGAGAAATCAGAAAGCTGATTTTTTTTTTTTAGAGGGAGCGTTTTTTTTTTCATTTACACATACGTACACGTTTTGGAAGCATATAATTTAAAACAGCACATCTTTATAATTTCCGATAGAGAGTCTCACGTGCTGGAGATTAAAACGTTTTATTCCGTACAGTGCTGCCACTACTCGTTTTGAAATCTTTTGAGTTTCCTAATGAAAATACATTAAAAGTTAAAAAAAAATATGAAATAAATAATAAACCAAATTCGAAATTCAAACCTCGGACTTCCATTCAGTCCTCCACCCATATTCGGTGGAGGACTACTTTAATCAAAATTTGACGGCTATAGGTATAGTTGTTTACTCAGAGTGCGAGAAACATACATACATCCATGCAGATATTTCATTATTTAATTTCTTTAAGTATATTACAGCGCGATAGTATTTGGTGGCAACTGTTTGAAAAGTGATACTGCTATTTATAGTGATTGGACGCAAAATGCCGTTTCGAGAGTAATAGTCCTTCTGGATTAACGCCGGTTTGGGCTAAAAAACAACGCCAGAAGTTTACGTAATGTTGGTAATTTAAATACTTATACGCAAACTTCAAGGCAGATTTTTCAAGCATTTTTATTTAATTATATGGTATCTATACCATTTAAGTTTTTAACAAATATTTCGGAAGTAAGTATGCACTACAACTTAAATTCAGAATTTACATATGTAAGTTCATTACATTTGCAAATATTATTACATATGAATAATATATATGCATATCGCATATATAAATAATAATACATAGGCATATCAATGAAATGATCTGCAATGCTTAAATTAGAAAACAGTTTTCAGAAAAAATAACATATTAATGAAAAAAAAATTGATAAAAATGGGAAAATGTGTAACTAAAACTGTAGGATATGCAAACTGGAGGCTTATTCATTAAGTTACCTTTTTTTTTCTCTTATGAGTCTAATGTAATTTACGCATATCTCGTTAATTAAAATTCATATAACCTTTTTTTGCGTCTGCAGATAACTCAGTTATACAAAACTTAAGCACGATTACATCTTACTTCAGTTCTGCTAAATTACCAGAATAACCACATTAAATAAATATCGCTTGAGATGTTTATCCAGTAATGGGACTTCTTCCAACTACTGCATAATTCGGAAGCAACAAACTTCATTGCAGTCTTCTAAATGAATAGGAGTGTATTTATCCTTAATTACTAACGAATATATAAAAGAAATTTGAGAACTTTCATATTTTATACTACGCCCAAAGGGTCGTTTTTTTTTAAGTTTTGTGTGTTACCTTTATTCATTAAATATCATGCTTTTCGCACTTAAACCACATAAAATTCAATTTAACCGCAATATCGCGAAATATTTAAAAACAAAATATTTTTTTTAATTTTCGACAGTGTCTCGCGTACTGGAAATACTTTTTTTTATTTGCTTGTTTTGTGTTGCCATTACTCGCTTTGAAATCGTTGAGTTTGTTAATTACAAATTCATTAAATTTTTACAAAATATGAAATAGATTATAAAATAAATTAGAAATTCAAAATTCGGACTTCCAGGTGCCCATTTTTGGGGCAATTTCCATTACGCAATTCAAAATCTGATGGCTCTAGGTATCGCCTTTTTCTCAAAATGCGAAAAACATACATACATTCATGCAGATCTGTCATTATCTAATTTTTTTAAACTTCTTTTTTAATAATAAGACGAGAATATTTGATGGCGAAATTTTTAAAAGCTATTCAGACTTTTATAGTCAAAATGGCGTTTCAAGAGTAATAGCCCTTTTGGATTAACGCTCTTTTTGGGCTAAAAATAATAGTAAGAAATTTAGATTTTGATCGCATTTAATGAGCATATAAAGTAGCGTGTGTTTTCAATTTTGTTTAAATTTACTCAGTTTTTATTCTTAGGGAATTTTTAATATATATGCCTAAATAAATAAATAGTATCTTAATACTTATTCATATCTTATTTTAACTTATTTATTTCCTTTTCTTATCAGCAAAATAAAAACATATTTACTCTCGAATTTTTATTAATGGGTAATTAAAAACTAACTGATAATACATGATTATTGAATAAAGCTAACAATTCAGAGGCTTACATAGCTTAAACATGAAAATAAAATTTTTATTTTCTGTTTAGTACGTTTATCTACTTAATTTTAAAAACCAATCAGATGCATGCTACTTGGACAATCTCCATTAATAACATATGTTAATTAGCTATAATTTCCAAGATCAATTTTTGAATTTCTCCATAAATTTCTCACCGAAAATTACAAAATTTAATATCTAAGCATAATTTGAGTCGTAGAATCGAAATGTGGAAAAAAATTGATATGTTATTTCAGAAAAAGTCCGATTTTGTATCAAAATACCTATGTTAGAACAATGCTGTATATAAATCTAGTGTATATACTAAGTTGACCTTTCGAGACAAGAAAACGCAATATGAATTTCGTCAATTAGCCCAGTAGAACAGGAGATACAGAACTGTGCCACGTTTTTTTCGCAGTGTGCATAATTGAATAAAATACCGTTTAGAGTAAGATTTCTGATGTTGAAAGATTAAGTGAGAACTAATTCAACAGATTATTGCGAAAAATATTGAACAATATAATTTTTTTCAAACTGATGTATTTATCACAACATTTTAAAGAATTTATACTCTAGAAGAAACTGGCAGGCTTCAGTATCATAACGTAACTAACACGTAATACTATTTGCATTAATTAAAGATGAAAAATATTTGCACTTTAATTTTTTTTTACATTTATCACATTATGACTCAGGGAATGCTTCATCAGAATATTATTAACGTGCATTTAAATTCTGGAATAATCAATTTGGATGGAAGTATTTTTGGCTTTCTAAATGTAATAAAATTATAAGGCTCTAATAAATAATGAACAAATATCATTAAATGGCATTTAAATGGAAAAATCAAGTTCGAATTATTCTTATTTATTAATTAAGCGACATCTGAGTGCAAACTGAAAATGACGCTAAAAATTGTAGACTTTGAAATTAAATATTTCAAATAACTTTTGTCATACGAGAGTGAAACTTTCGGCGTTTTATTTTTCCTAACGAGCGCAAACGTTCCTTAGATATATGTATAGCGAACGTATATGATCTGGCCTTCTTAGTTAGCATACAAATAGAGCAGAACTTTGAAAACCAACTGGTAAGTTTTCACTTGTAAATATCACAAAGGTAGGTAAAGGATGTAAAAGGCCCCTTAATTCACTCCAATAAAGTTAACAGTCGGCACCATCTAATGCTTACAGAAAGCAAAACTTTAGGCCTAAATCAGAAGGTAATGGATAACTAGGGCGCAAGCTTGCTGTGATCAAAGTCTGCTTAAACAAACCTAAAGACAAAAATAACTCAAAGCTGCGAAATACTGATCGCTAGAGAAACACAATTAACAAGGGGGCCTCCAAGTAGGCAGAACACGCTTTGATTTCACCCTCCAAAACCTTCTTTTAAATACTTCCTCCTATCTAATTTAAATATCGTGCGAGCTAGAAATTTGCATTAAGGCACGGAAATGAAAACTCGCTGATAGGAAACGAAGTTAACATAAAATAACTTGTTAGAAACATAAATGATACTTTATAATCTCAGACAAGTATAAAATGTTAGTATTGGTCATTTATACAAAAATGAGTTCTTTAAAATTAAAAATGCTAAACCGTTAATTTGTGACATTAAAAAAAGTGTAATTGAAAGTACTATTGATCTACTACCACTGGTTGCGAAAATAAAAACGAGTAAGGACTTGTGGAAGCGGTATTATAACTAACTTTATGTCTAAAAATACGCCACTCTGCGAAGATAGAAAGGCCGCTCTACATTTTCTTTTAATTGTAGTTTTAAATACTGAGATATTCATTAAAAACCTGCTACTTCTGGTGCAATCTTGTCTCAAGTGCAGTGGAGTTTTCTAAATAGAAATATAAGTTTTTAAAACTGCTTACGCTTCAGATGCGTTATTTTTAGTACGACATAACCTAATTTCTCCTGTTTTATACTACTGATAGCCAACTCGGTAGCTTGCAGCAAGGCTTAAAAAACATATCAACATTGACGATCAAGTTGTCATGTTTGTATTTTTTATGCGTTTTCTGGTAATAAAATATGCATAGCATATCCTCATATTTCTCTTAACATAAATTTTGTTGACTTTGAAATTTGTTATTTCTCACGATGTTTTAATAATATTTATAACAGAGAAGGTTTTATAAGGTCTGCAAAATTAAGTACAAAGGTAATTCGAATACATTTGAATAATCAATGCTGTTACAGAAAAAAGTTTTCAAAATATTACTCAGCATATAAATCAACGCAAAATTTTGACATAAATGCTTAATAACAGTGTTTCTTTACATACGGTAAAGCAGTCAAATGGTATCTGCCTAAAACATAAGATACAGATTGTTCGAAGTGAAATTTTATCTCCCCCCCCAAGAGAAAAAAAATCACCCAATACTTTTATCATCAATTTATTCCACTGAAAATCAAAATCTGAATGAACCTGCTTGTCTGCATTGATTTTATTTGGCAGCCATTATACCATTCAGTGTTCTTTGATACCTTTGAAAAAATATTTAGTTCTTTAAAATGTAATAAAAGTATGCAATCTAATAAGCAATGATACAAGATGCCTGTATTGTAACTCGCATATTAACAAAATCTATAAATATGTTATGGGATTCCGTTTAGCAAAAATAAAATTTTTGAAAATTCTTCTACTTCTTCTAAATTATAAAAAAATTATTTGAAAATAAAACAGAAAAATAACAATTTCCAAGAGAAAAAACACATGCATGTTACTTCATGTTTCTGAAATCCAAAATCAACTACGCAACGAATTTAATACATATACACTAATAGAGTTATCCTGTGGGGGAAATACATTAATATTTATTAGGAAGAATGTTTTCTTCATTACACATTCATAACATATTTTGTATATCACGCTTAACATTGATAATTCCGTAACCGGCCTAGGTCTTGTTAAATAAATATGGAGAATGGTTGCAGCTGACAAACCTAACATTAATATCACATCAAAAGCTATTAAATTCATTTATAGTATTTCCCATTGGGAAATAATTATCGAATGTACATCCTGTCAGCCATTACTGAGAACGTCTTAGGTTTTACCCAAGCTTTTAATATGATTCTTTTATTAAGGTTTGTATATGCAAATACGTTGATAGAAATAACAGTTGTTATTCGTTATGTATTGATAATAATAATTATAAATCACATGAAGCTTGCATGTGTCTAATCTTCTTTATATACAGTAAGATTTTGTGAAAGTCATCTGCATTTCTGCAGTCATTATGAGCAGATACTTGATATTATATTTATTCTATTCATAGAAATATACAAAATAAAATAATTATCTGAAACACAAACATTTATTGAAGCCTCGGTATGGTCACATGTTTGATTTGAAAGTGCTTACAGATATATGAGATTTGCGTTTGACTGGTATTAGTTAACTAAACATTTCACTGCTTTTGATTTTCTGGATGCTTGCAATATACATTCATTAATTTAAAAATTTTTATTAATAGATATAATTTAATACTTTGGATGTGCTTCGTAGCTTAATATTCTAGTAGTAATAAATACACTGCCAAGAACACTATCATGGCATTCTAATTTACAGATTTTCCTATCTAAAAATTCCGCTAAAATTGTCTACATGTTTACTTTACTTCAGAAGAATCAATTAATAAATCTAATCATTTTAATTTAGATTTTCTAACTTATATTTTTTGATTAATTCTTAAAAGGTTGTAATATCTTACATGAAACGCAGTTTTATCTGTAAAACCTTTCTCGTCACTGCATTAGCAAGCCTTATTTTCCTCAGCTATTGTCTTTTCTTTGGGTTTGTAACGAATTAATATTTAGAGATTGACACATATACCACTAAACATTTCGAATGAAACTGCGAACATTTGCGTAGATACAAATGGATATAGACAGGGAACGATAACGGCAAGGAAATTTATTATAGTTATTTCAGGTCATAGTAAAGCTAATAATGGATTTTGCACTAAAATATAACAAAAATGTGCACATAAAATAAATAGTGTCGCTTTCAGAGCTGTGTATTTTGTACTGAACTTTCTCCTGAAAGAAATAGTTTTACAAATCCGTCTCAGTTTTTTTAAAACATAATTACGGTTTAATAAAATAACAATCTTTATCTGAACGTTTAACTTTTTCTAAGAAAATTACCAACAAATAATGCGCATTAGAATTTTTAAGGGAAAAAGAAGTTTAGATAGTTATCATGTTTGAAATCATTGTGCAATAAGATAGCATGATCCTGCAGAAAAAAATGCTTCACGTACACTATGTTGAACAAGCGCCTGGCCCCAGCCACCACCCCAAGCTTTTATTGGACACGACGTGTGATGTCATATAGTGATGAAATGAATTTCCCTCGGCATTTTTGCTTGAGCCGCAGCTCCAAAAATTCACATTTATACATAACCAAGACCAAAGCAGTACAAGTTCTCTTAACGTAAACGAAACAGATAATGAAATCTCTTCAACCTGACGTCATAAAGGCAACCAATAAGAACAGGGGTGGTGGCTGGGGCCAGGCGCTTGTCTATGCTGAAGGGAATGGAAATAAATTAAAAATGTCCTCGCACCATCTATACGCAAAAGGAACGTAAGGACTTTTCCCATGCAAATATTCCAAATACAGGATAGCACGTCATCAAACATGCTCTCGTCACAAGGTATATCGTAGATGCACGTCACACCAGAACGAAGCAAGCAGGCAGAAACAAATGGTTCAGAGCTGGCTTGTTGTGTAAATCTGAACTTGGTGGTGGTTCTGTGGTGTTTCTGTGGTAGTACTGACGGCAGTATGCAAAGGGAATACCTCCGAGACTCAACAAACGAGATTGGGTTAGGTGTTAGTGCAGGGGCCACCTATCGTTTGCCCTATACTTGAAGGCTGCTTAGTTACCCAGATTAGCAGTGCTTTCCATGATGTTTTTCTGGCGCCGATGTTAAACTCTTATCAGATATAACCTATCCTACAAGTTCTGCCACCACTAGTGGTGCCACCGGTTGTCCCATCTTATATCTGGACTTGTTATTGAAGCATTTATAATGTAGCATTTGCATTTAATGGATATATACTCAGTGGTTACAAGGAAGTTATACGCAGTTGAAGAAACTACATGATAGTCATATCGCCAGGCATGAGAGTCAGCTGGATGAAATAGTAAAACTATGTTTTCTGCAAGTACCGCTAAAAGTTGGAAGGATATCAGGATGTTTTTACAGTTTGTCTAAAAAGTGTTGTCCCTGCCTAATAAATTACCACAGTCTAGTCAGTTCATCAGCCAGCAGTTGAGAAAATTCCCAATTGTCAAGGACGTTATATTACACTGAGCTTACAATGTTCTTGCGGAATGTGTATACGCAAGACTTTTAGTTACTTAAAGTAGGGGCTGAATATAACACTGAAAGTATGCACAGTGCCAACAGGAAATAGTAAAAAAAATTAATTAATCGCTGATTAAAATAAACAGTTAAAACGCTGCCGAACATTCAAATTAAGTCGCACAGACGGGAAAGTGGTTAGTGATTTTGACTGTTGTATCGGAAGGGTCAGAGATGGGGAAGGTATGAATATAATTTGTCTGTCCATTCGTAGGAGGCAACTGTGGTCCACCTATTAGGTACCTCTATGACAAAGAGACCACCGCTTTGAGCCTTAGTAGTGGCTAACGCTTGTAAAAGACTAGAGCCCGCCACAGGGGGGAGAAAAAATCTCAAATTCAAGCAGGAACATTGTTACTTTAACAGTGTAGAATATCCTAAGAATCATTTAGATTTCTCTTGTTGTGGAGGTACTGGACAGTGTCCTAAACAATTTAAGTTCGCTTATTTTAGAAACATTACATAGAGTCCTAAGTTCTACCTCACGTTTAATCCGTATAACCTTGAAAACAAGCTCATACGGAGTATTGCTTTTGAAATACGTTTATAGTGCTGCATCTGGGATTAAGTAACAAAAACTCGCAGTGTTTAAAAAAATAAACTCCGAATTAGCTACTGCAAAATTTATAAATATATTTTAAAGAGAACAGATTTTTTAGAAATGCAGTAGACTTTCAATTTTACAAAACTTTTAGAGCTACAAAAAGTCCGTAGATTTAAAAATTCGAAATGAGACTCCTGTTAAAACGCTATTGAGAATTTCAGTACTTAAGAGATAGTTCACTGAAATATGTCTCTACGTATTCGAAAACGGGATGATAGTAGAAAGGGTAATAGAAAGTTTAGTAGAAAGGTGTAAGATGATTTAAAGATCAGCATACATATTAAACAAATTGCTAACGTGAGTTCGTAATATAAGCAAAGCCTAAAAGAAGAGATGATCATTCACGTACATTCATGGAGTAAATTTTAGGGTATGAATGTAAGTAAATAAGCATCTGTGGGCATGGATTTAAATAAATAAAGGAAATTTACTCACATTAATGACCACAGAAGGTGGTACATGTACAGAAAGAATAATAAATAAATGTCTCTTAATAAATGTCATAAACTGTCTCTCAATAAATATCGAACGTGATTTAATAAATACCAATTTTCATTTGTTTTAGAATGTTTGGTAAATGGAGCCGGGAAGTCTGTTAAACAATTTCAGCTCAGTTTAATGATCCCTGAATTCCATCATAATAAAATTAACAATAAAATGAAATTGCCAATATGGTAAATTTATTTTATGCATCACAAGTGTAATATCTCGTTTAAAAGTATTGTATACCAGTGGTCTTCAAACTTTGTTGTCTCCTGGAGCATTTAAAAATACAAGCTTTTGGAAGAACCCCCATCAATATTTTTATATAATATTTAAAATAGATCAATATGTCATACGTATTCTATTTAAAGACAATTACATAAAAATACTGCATTTTGTATTAAAGCATTTTAACATAAATTTACTGTAATTCATTCATTAATAGCATTAACTTCTGATCTTTCATGATATTTTGTGACAGAAGCGATTTGGCATTTTTTACACAGCTATCTTAGCCTAGCTCTGTTGATGTTATCCGCAGTCGCATTCTATATTCTACATTTCATGTGTCTTTATATTTTGATTTTATTACCAATTACATTAAGAAAGATTTTTCACATAAATACGTTGATCCAATGGTATTCTACATCCAAATATTCATGAGTTGCTATTGCTTAAACTTAGATTTTAATGTCGAATCAGTTGATATGTCGGTAATTTGCTCTCTTTCCTTCCTTGGAAAGCTTTCTAATGTGTCTTAGTACTCGAACGGAGTTTTCATCCATTCATACTTAGTTTTTCCTTTGGGGAAACATTCTTTTATAGTTTCTGCAACTGAAAAATGTAATCTATTATATAATTTTCAACACTGTTGTATAAATGGAATCCATTTTTAGTTAGAAAAGAGTTTATATTTGCAAAGCACTGCACTTCATCCTCTGTGATATGTGATGACCACATGTTGAATTTCAATACTCATCTATAGCTAAATGTATCTTTATATTAATATTTCCTTGTACGACGTAAAGGAAGTGTTGTGATCACGAAAAATTCTGGGTACCAGATTTCAACGAAAATATCCATTTTGACCACTATGGAATGTAATTTTAGGATGTTTTTGCGTGACACCTGTACGTAGGGGCAGAATAAAGGCCTCCTTTTTCCCAAACGAATTGTAAAACTGATTTAAAATTGATTCAGAAAAGATTTTTTTCCGTGGCGTCTGTACGTACCTAAAGACGCCACGAAAAAATCCCTTACATACTTACGTACGTATGTATCTCGTATAACCTCAAAACCAAGTAGTCCCGGAACGTTGAAATTTTATATATATGACTGCTATAACATGTAGTTGTACACCTGCCGTCGGCCGCACCAAAAGTATATAAATATACATATGTGCCCACTCTGTTACTTGGCTCAGTGAGCTCAGTTTTTTTATTCTTATGTGTTGGTAAATTGTGCGTTTTTTGCTTTAAAAATGATTGGATTATGCTCTTCTTATTTTCCAGTTCAGGTTTTTATGCCTTTAGTTAATCTATATGCAATATTTGTAGAATTATCAACAATTTAGAAGATGTTTAAGTGCGGCTAAGCTTAAGTTTTTTCACAATAGCTGCCATATTTGTTTACATTTGAAACTTAGCAGAATACAGAATTAATTCTTTGTACAATTTCAGTGTCTGTTTGCCGAGTGGGGCCGAAAGGAAACTTAGTTTTGTTCACCGAAAAATCTGCCTATTTGTCTGCTAGCCTTATATCCCTTCTATTACTCGGCTCAGTGAGCTCAGTTTTTTTATTCTTATATGTTAGTAAATTGTGCATTTTGTTCTTTAAAAATGATTTAATTATGTTGTTCTTATCTCCAGGCTAAAATTTTTATGCTTTTTGTCAATCCGTATGCAATATTTATAGGACTATCAACAATTTAATAGTTGTTTAGGTGCGGCTCAGCCTATTTTTTTTGCCATATTTGTTTTCATCTGAAACTTAGCAGAATAATGAATTAGAGCTTTTTGCACCTTCAGTGTCCTTTTTGCCGAGTGGGACCAAAAGGAAACTTCTAGTTTTGTGCGCAAAAAAAATCTGTTTCTTTGCCGACTGGCGGAATTGCATCTTTTTGCGTAGAAATTGTAATTTTAATTGTGAAAATTGTTCTTTCAAGTGTATTAACTTTACCTTTCCAACTTTCATTTTCACTCGTGGAATTCCCGGGTTCCGCCGAACACAGTTTGGAGAGCACTGTTGTATACTAAAGACCTATATAGTTAATATATTTTTTAAATGAAATCGTGAATCTGCGTCCAACAGCTCAGGACAGATTTACAGATGAAAAATTCATTTTAACCAAGTATACAGTTGCTGTTCAAACACAGCATTAGAAAGTCTAGTTTTAATTATTTATATAAGAGTGCAGTAATGAACATCTTTCTTGTCATAAGATGGCAGTTACAAGATCTTCTAATTTCAGCTGAATAGTATACCTTCGCGAAAAATGTTTTAGTTAAATCACCGAGCAAGAGAACTTCAAAGTGCACTTATTGAAAACGTTGAAAACTTTTAATCTACCGTGTCTGCTTTCAAATTTTTAATCTAGACATACTTTGATGTGCATAAAATTTTGAAACATTCTTTAAGCTTATTCTCAAAGAGAGCGTAAATCTTTATTAAAAGAAGCTAAATTATACATTGTCCTTTCCTAGGACATAAATGGAAGCCCTTCTAATAGCTTCTGCTTTGACATCGCTCGCATTTTATTTGGCATATTAATGAATCTAAGATTACGCATGCATGCTTACCCTACTAATAAAGGATGCTGTAAAAGATCGCTTGAAAAGAGGGTAATTGCGATATCTTGTCTTTCAGTAAATTAACTACGTGCGCTATTAATCTGAGAAAACTTAGAGTTACAATTGCTTGACATATTAGTTAAATTTACAGATTTTCTTTAGTATAAATCTATACTTTGATGGAAAACATAATAATTTTTTTATCTCGCCATAGACGAAAATTTCTTTCTGTTACTAAATTTTTTAGATATTCATTATTGCAATGGTTCCCAAACTCTGCTCTCCTGAGCCCTGTGGGCTCCACGTGCATTTCTCAGGAGCTCCTCGACCACTCCAGGAAAGTACAATTGAAAACTGAATGAAATGAAGGAATAAAAACGAAACGAAAATTTAGGATTCTGTGATGTCTCATGTATCTGATCTGGGATGCTATTAACACTCTGCGGTGTTTTGCAGGGGCTTTTCCACGATATTGTGTTACGACGATGGCTTCAAACTGCGAAGTTTTTTTGCACTGCTTTTTTTTCTTCCGTGATCTCTTATACCACGATGAACTCCGATGTTTTCTACTGGCTTTCTTTACTTCTATAATGTTTTGCACGACAACCTTTCTCGCTTGTGTTGTTTCTTTGTGGTTTTTCCATCGGCAATGCTTTTGCAGCATTGTTTTGGGTGGACAATAGGCTGAATGGCTCTTCAAGTTCAGTTGATCTCAAATGATGTCTCCGTGCATCAGGAAGCTTGAAACCCGCTGGATTAAAATTGGAAATTTTATCAAACTATTGGTTTTAATTTGTATAACATTTAATTTAAACATGTTTCAGTATCTGTTACAAAACAAATTAAAATGAAGATACACAACATCATACATAACTTCAATAATTAATGGAAATCATACCCATGATTCCTGATACAGAGACCATGCTACAAGTTGAAGGTTACTAGTTCATAGGTCTTATACAGCTTAATTTTGATAAAAACCGAGCTATACTGGGGTAGAAGTAGGATTAAAGTTAAAATTACAAACGCGTATATAGGTCTTATATGATTAATTTCTTTGAGAAAAGCTGAGTTATATAATAGCACAAACGTAGAAGATCAACAACATTATTATATTTCTCAGTATATTTTTTATGCAAGATTTCAAAAATAAGGCTTTTTAAACCTCCTGGCTCTTTCGGCCAAAAGTATGTCTTCTGTGAATGAACTTCAAAGTTTTTCCTTCTGAATATGACTTTTGAATGCAGCCAGTTCATATAGACTGTTGTTTATCAAAGTGTTATTGTCTGGAAATGCGATATTGCATAGTTTCAGTTTATTACGTTGTTCCATTTCTCATCTAATTGTGTTGCTATTCAGAACAATCTGAGGTATTTATCTTTGCAAGTTAATTAAAATCTAACGCAGTTTTTAAGAATATTATATTTTAAATTTTGAAGCTGATTCAATTAAATAAAAACGTGTTTAAGTTATAATACAGTTAAAAGCATTACATATTTTTATAGAATTACATTATATATAAATATATATTCACTTTTTAGATTTACAGAAGATATATAACATTTCAATGTTAGTCTAAATGCATATTCATGTAGTATCCTATAAAATGCTTCGATATTCCACCTTGGTCATTTCTACTGATTATCTTTACTGAGAAACTGCATTAAAATTTAAACGAACCCTGGGAGAACTTTAAAATCTGAACCATTTTAGACTTCTCATCCCAAAATAGGCTATTAGTTTCGAAATGGGATTTTGTAATGGTTCACTAGAAACTGCGAATTACTTCTCAAATTATTCCCACCAAACAATATCTTCCTATATTATTTTATATCATATGAGATACATTCCTCAACAAAAGAAGAAAAAGAATGAACTTGCTTGTTTACTTTAGCTACAAATAAGTCGCATGATTTCTGAGGTCACAAAGAATCTATCTCATTATATAATAATGAATCTGCATGTATGTGTGAATGTTCCTCACATTGTGGAAACACGACGGTGTCTAGAACTAACAAAATTTGATTAATGTAGTCTCCATCCGAATATGTGCTTCTCGAAACCCAAATTTTGAATTTCAGCTTTGATTTATTTCATTATATTTCATTCTTTGTAAACTTTAATGAACTTTTTATTAACAAACTCAGCGATTTGCAAGCGAGCATTGCATGGAAAAAACATGCTTATCTCCAGTGCACGAAACAGTATATCGTGAATTCTACATATATGCCGTTTTCAATTATTTTGTGATTTTGCTGTTGAATTGAATTTTATGAGGCGTAATTGCGAAGAGCATGAAATACACTATTTCGCAAAAACATCGAAGCACCATGAAGAAAGTGGTTGTTTTTGATGAAATTAAATATGTCTATAGTTCATACACAGATAATAAAATGATTAAAAAATCAAGGTCATAGTACCTGTTCACGGCTCACAATCACCCACTGAGTGTTCAAATTAGTAGTTGGTCGAACAGCCCCTGGCGGCAATGAATGCTTGAATTCGTCGAGGCAAGGAGTGATAGAGTTTCCTAATGTCATCCTGCGAAACAGAAGCCAGGAATTCATAAGTTGTCGCTCATGATCTGTGATAGTCTGTGGTGCCCGAATCTGGCGGCCTACCATGTCCAAGACATGTTCGATTGGTGAAGGGTCTGGTGACCTCGCTGGCCAAGGAAGAGTATCAATCGCACGGAGACAATCAAGATATATGCGAGCGGTACGTGGCCTGGCATCATCTTGTTGGAAAATGGCCCCAGGAAGACGTTCCATGAAGGGTAATGCAACCGGCGGCAGGATGGTATCAGGATATCTTTGAGCTGTTAAAGATGTACAGACGATGACTAAAGATGACTTGCTGTCATAAGAAAAAGCGCTCCACACCATCCCACCAGGGGTTATGGCTCTATGCCTTTGTAAAACAAAGGCTGATTGGGACCGCTGGCCGCGTCCTATCCAGACACAAATACGGTGGCCATATGCTTCAAGAGTGAAGAGGGATTCATCGCTGGACACTATACGAGGCCAGTCTGATGGCAGCCATGATGATCGGCTGCGACACCACTCCAGACGACTCCGCAGATGTTCTGGGGTCAAAGGAAGACGTCTTAAACGCCTCTGTGAGCGTAACCCCGCTTCAGCCAAGTGCCGTGAGGTGTTGGACGGTACCGCGGGAGGTATAGAGGCGGCTGTAATGCGTTGAATAGTCGACAATCATCCTGTCGAACAATTATCCTATCTTGCCTCGCATTTAGGCTCCTTGGCCTTTCAGTGCCTTCATTTTGTCGGCAATTTCCTTGTAGCAGCCATTGCTGCCAACATCTTTGCACAGCAGTGTCTGTACGCTGCAGGTGACGGCCTATTTCTTGGTATGACAACCCAGCTTCACGCAACCCTACAATGCGATCCCGTTCGAAGTCGTTTAGTGTCTGTAAGGTCTTTGTTATCGTCGCAATGCATCTTAAGTTGCTAGTTTGAGGAATTACAATGGCAGCAACAAGAAAAGATAAATTTTCCGCCTCTGTTATTGGTTTTATACTTTACGAATTGCGCACTAGAATGGTAGTAATTCCTGTTCATTTGCCTTGAAACTTTGATCATTTGCATGTTCAGTCAAGATTGTTTTGCATACCAAATTTCGTCACGATCCCAAGAGTCCTTTTTGGTGATACGTTTTTTTTGCAAAAAAGTGTATAATAAATAAAGTTATTAAACAAAACGTTAACGATAAAAACACAAAAAAAGTTTTGTAAGCCACCGTACTAAGAATACTAAACATTGACATGATAAACTGAGAAGAGACTCGAAAAAATAGAAAAGTACATGCCAACACTTAAAACTCCCTCGAGAATTCTAAACGTGCGCTGCTTTGCTGCTTTTAAAATTTTTGTAATTTTGCTGTTAAATTTTATATGGGTTTAAAGGAAGAAAATGATGCTTAGTAATAGGACAAAAAAGATAAAATGAAATGGGTTACCGGAATCAGTTTTTTCAGCAGACTAGTAGGCTACGAATTCAGTAAGAGCCTAAAAAAACCTTAAAACGTCCTTCTGGACGATCGCTAAAATTAGAAAACTTTCAGATATTATTTCTTTTTTAGTCCAAAGGGCTATTAATTTCATTTTGGCATTTTGCGTTGAAAACTTCTTGCGTTGATTCACTTTTCAAACTGTTGCCACCAAATAGTGCAGCCTTAATTATATTTAAAGAAATTAAATAATGGAGAATCTGCATAAATATAAGTATGCTTCTCGCACTGTGATAAAACAACGGTACCTAGAGCCATCAAAGTTTGAATAACGTAATCCTTCACCGAATATGGGCATCTGGAAGCCCTAATTTGGAATTTAGAATTCGGTTTGTTATTTATTTCATATTTTGTCAGACGTTAAAGAATAAGTCATTAACAAACTCAACAACTGCAAAGCGAGGAATGGCAACACTATACGAAAAAAAAACGTTCTTATCTCCAGCGCGCGAGACCGTGTATCGGAAATATGATAAAAAGATATGCTCTTTTTAAATTATTCCGTAATATTGCTGTTGAATTTAATTTTATGGTTTAAGTGCAAGGAACATTATATTTAATAAATAAAGGTAACATGCAAAACGCTAAAGAAGTGCCCCCTTGGGCATAATGTAAAATCTAAAATCTTTCAGATTTTTCCTTTTAATTATTTTTAATATTACTTTCAGGAAAAAAAGTTGTTTTTTCATATTTCAGAATTAAAGCTTGAATTTATGATAATAACCACGAGTTTGTAAGGTTTTAGTTTAAACTAACAAAGTTTTATGTTAATTTTCTCTTTCCTGTAAGTTCTTATTTCAACTTCCCGTTAGAATGAGCGGGCGTTTCAGCTTTATGCTAATTTGAAGTGGAGCCAAGTTTGTATTTAAAGGTTAGCGAGGAACTTCTCAGTGTGAGAGAGCTTTTAGTCTCAGATCACTGCGGCTCTGTTCGAAGTCCACCTGGCTAGCTAGCATTTAAATTCTAAGCCTTAGCGCTGTTACGCTATTACTTATTGAAATAATCTAAGTGCGTTAGTATTAACTAAATCTTGCTACGAACCATTGATCGTTTAGCATAGAGGCCAACCTCGCGTTCATAGCTCTGAGCAACGACTACTTAATTTCTATTTAACTTTATTTTAAATTATTTGATTGTTCAAGTTAGACCCAAGTGCGGTCATTATTTTCTGTTATCCCTCCCGAGTTGGGAAGTGGCTGTAAATAATAGTGGTTTAATAAAAGGGGATTTTAAATCCTTCTTACGTGCAGTTATTCTACCACTTAACCACAGTATTCTACCAGAGAGCATAGCTGCATTCAGCTCCCTGTTCAAAATCAGGACTTAAACTACTTCACGAATATGTTCTCCAAAAGTATGCGCAGAACACTGAGTCCTGACAAGTTAACTAATTATATTATGCATTGAAAATAGAGCTTTTTTAATAAGTAATAAACTGATTTGGCAATAAGTTTATTACTTATCTATAACTCTCAATCTAAGAGGGAAAAAGAATTAAGTTAGTATTATTCATGCCATTTGTTCTCTATTTATTGGTGTCTAAATTGCCTTTTCGTCTAAAATAATGTATACCAGGAAGTGATATGGAACCAAATATATGTAGAATAGAATTTATCATAGATAGAACAGATCATGGACTGAAGCATTATAGTGGGTGATGCATTATAGATACGACGCGAGAGGGTATGTATACCATGGTGTGAGAAACGCATTAGTGGGACACGAATTATAAACTGATATTAGCACATCTGAGGAGCCATAAGCTATGTGGAAGGATTCGATGAATCGATACCATTATTCTGATGAGGTGTTCGACACATACAGTTAGTCCGAAAATCTGACTGATAGCTGCATATCATTGATTCGATGAGGCTCTAGCCATATCCATATAAGATGCTGTATAATCTGCTGGTAGTAACTGCATTCTCTCTGACAAAATACCTTACAATACGCTATTTCGCAAGACTGTTGACATTGTATTTGGATATCACTGAAAGAAAGGTGATTTATAAATGCTGTTTCATATATATATGTTTGTTCATATGTGTGTGAGTCTAAAGATTTGGAAATGGCTCAGATAAATGTTGAAGTACAATAGTAGATTCGGAATGAGAAGAAATTTAGAAGTCGTATATTTGCAATAAGATGTAATCCTGGCGGATTTAAATCATATTTTTCATTGTAGTTAAACATTTTGCAGTAACAAATACTTGACCCATTAATCGTGCTTATTACAGAGCATTTACACTTTTGATTTTGTTGGGATTGGAAGAGAAACAGCATCTTAACTAGAACTGTGATAGAAGCAAAGTTTTTTTGTGTTCGAGATGAAATATAATGAGTTAGTTTCAGTTTCAATTAATTTGATTACATACTTAATAATGCTGTAAAATCATTATTGGCTGTTTGATTATCAGATCCACTTACGGAACCAGCGCTAGGTAAAAGTCATACGATTTGGATTACTCTCAAAATGGCACAGTTCAGGAAACGTTTATTATTTTTAGAGTAGGGAGGGGATATATCCGAATTAAGCATTAAGTGTCTATTTCTAATTTAAATCATTATTTGTATTTAAATATTTTTACTTTTATATCTGTGTGTATATTAGATAAATTTCAGTATGATGTGTCTTAGTTTAGGAAACATACGAATTTAAAATAATTGCTAAAAATATATGTTTTTAGTACAAAGGGATGTAGTCCCGAAGGACTATTACTTTCGTTTGGGCGTTTTGCGTCGTTTCACAAAAATGTCCGATTCACTTTTCAATTTAGTGCTTATGTTTCTTTGTTGGTAATTGAAGTTGCATTGAGTTGGCTATTAGAATTTTGATAATTGTACTGTGTTGGTTATTGGGTCTGTACTGGATGGATTAATGGAATTGTATTGGGTTGACTATTGGAATTATATTGGGTTGGTTTTTGTGTTCGTATTGGGTTTAGTTTAATGTTTGTTTCGTTCGGCAAGTTATTATATTATTAAGCAAGATCCCTTTGGACGCAATCTAAAATCTGAATCCTTTCAGATTTTTTTTTAGTTTTTTAATTAATTTTCTAATGATTCTTCTAGAAAATTTTATTTAATATATAATTGACATATAAACTGACTTGGCCTTAATAAACTACCGAAAAAATTTTGATTTAGGGCTTTTTTCATTAATTTTGAAACAAAGGAAGTGTACTGTATTTCGCGTGAGTGTAATATGATTTCACCTCGCAGTACCTATTGGAAGAGAAAAAAAGGCAGCAAAAGTAATTCTGAAAGAACAACTAAAAAACATTGCTGTATATTGAAAACTGGAATGTGAACTGTCGAATAAAAAAATTTTCAAATTTTGATTACCAGTTATATCTTTTAGAGAATATATTTTACGAACAAAATTATTGAATAATTCATAAAAGCAATTTCTAAAGGACAGAAGCAAGTAACAAAATACGATTTATTATTTCCTTTTACTATTTCTTTTACTTATTTTTAAAACGAAATTTCAAATTTATCATTATTTCCTCAATTTATTGATCTACTGAAAATTCAAGGTCATTCTATTTTTACGAAAACGTTTCATTAATTTTTATAAGAATCAGAAAAATAATTTCCTTGTATTTATTTTATTTGTCTCCTTTGTATTTAGTTTACATCTTCACACTCCCTCTCCAAATAAAATAATACTGATGTTCACAATTTTGATTATTATAAAAATGTGCTTCGTATCAGTTAGCATCTTATTCAGATTTATTAATTTGGATATTCACAATTTATTACTTCAGAAGTTTACTCATATTTTAAAAATAATATAAATTGCAAAATTTTGTCAAAAAACTTGTCTCTTTATTTGTTTTCTTTTGATGGTCAGTTTTCAGAATATTTATTTTAATTGCGAAAATATTTGCTAAATTGTAAAATATATTATATTAAATACTCTGGATTATAAATGGGAAATAAAATGAATTATAAATGGGAATGAAAATTCGTAAAACTTTAATAACAACATTTTGAGTGATTAAAAACAAACGTTTCTTGAGAGCGTTAGGAGCATCTTTCATTAATTAATTTGATGACTGACATACTCTGAAAAAATTATTATTAGGATGCAATATAAATTAAATTTACTCTAACTTATCTGACTTAGATGCATATTAAAAAACTCTATAAAGATTTAAATTTTTCATAAATGCTTTCATTTTAAATCACTCGGTTCTTTATACAAAGAATTTTTAATTTTAAAGATAACTTAAACATACTATTACGAATTTTGTATACAATCGTAAACTAAACATATGGTTTAAAAATTATTACTAAACTTATATGTAAATTGTAGTACTTGTATAAATAGCGTAAATATAAAATGCGAAGCATCGCCGGAGAAACAGGGATACAGGAGTAAGCCTATTTACATTGATGTAAATGGCTATCTTGCCAGATTGCTGAAATAGCGCCAAGCTGGCGATGGTTTTAGTCGCCAAATCTGACGAGCAATCCCCAAAAGTTGTAAAACTTGGTGACCATTTGCTTACATTCCGGTCCGAACCCTGTGTAACTGTGAAACTTATGTAACTATATCTAGCTCGGTCCCTGTTTAACTGTAACTGTGTATGCCTTTTTGCAATTTTGAGAAATCGAAGGTGCTGGAAATTTCTTGGCGGATGGGGGAAAACTACGTAAGAAGGGAAGGAGCGTCAGTTTTCAGTTCAGTTCAGAATATGAGAGTTCTGAACTGAACTGAAAAGTGAACTGTTTTGAGTATAGAGAGATCACCGTACGAGCTTTCGCTTTGATTGCCTTGTTTTCAGCGTTCTTAATAATTTGAAGTGGGAACAAAAAGTTCCAGATTTTTTGGGAGAAAAATAAATTTTATAAAGCTTTTCTTGGTTATCAAGCTTCAATCCATTAAGAACGTACGCACGTAACAATTTTTGGTGTCAGAAATGGGATTGAATGCCACTGACAAGTGCGATGAAGGACAGCCTTTGTTGCATTCCAAGAAAAGATGAAAGAAACCTTTAAGTCCGTTAAAGAAAATATGAAAGCAAGCCAATAAAAACTGGAAGAGGCCGTCAAGGGATTCCAGGAAGATGAATTGGTTTGGTTTATTGAGATTACTGCAAAGTACACTGAGGCTATGAGCCAAAGGGAAAGGATGCCTTCTTTAAGGGCTTTCTAAAGTAAACTGGCTCGTATACACATAACATATGAGGAAAATCACTAAAACGTCCATGCATCCAGCCCGTTCGAGTGGAATCGAAACCCAGGGTGGAACTACCAGTGTTCAGCTACTTTACCGCTCAGCCGCTAATGGCTATATAGGAAGAGGAAAAGCGAGCTTTATGAAAGTAATTCTAACAGCACATAAATAGTATATTATCAAATATACAAACAGTAATATTTCTTCTTATTTTTCAAAACATTTTATATATACATTGGCCATAAAACTTTTCTCAGAAATTTAACTTTTGCCTCGCTATTTTATTTATGCAGATTCGTGATTTCGGTGGTTTTAAAACACTTATTTTTACGTGTAAAGAATTAAACGATCTCGCTGCAGAAGTTTGTCCTTTTAACGGTAAGCAGGTTCCTCCGTTTCCAAAACCAAGTCCCAAACCCCTGATTTATTTTAAAAGCTGTGAAGAAGAATTGTCTTTATTATTACTCTAAAACGCCCCTGCCAATTTATGGAATCTATCCTTTCTGATGTTCTGTTTGAAAAGGTTTTTAGATATTTCAAGATACTCATACATGGAGTTAAATAAATTCAAGGAAAATATATTTATGAATTCATGTATTAGGTTAGCCAGTTGTACGGTTTATACAAAATAATAAATTAGTTGTCACAATCGCTGTTAAGACTATATAAACATTGTCAAATATTGGACAATATATAACTGAAAAAAAAAACTCTTTAAATCGCATTTCATGTTTGTGATCCATTTCATTTGAACGTAGTGATCTCTGAGAAACTTTCGTAACGCTTAGTAATAATGGATAATAAATTATAAAAAGTAGCTAATACATTTTAAACACATCGAATTCTGTTATCTTTGCTGTAAATTACATCAAAATTTATAACAAAAATAGTATCAACTTAGTTGCGAATTTTTCTTTAGGGAAAAATTTTCTATTGATGCTTCTGTATCTAGCTTATAAATCTCATTAAATGCATAATTATAATACTTATTTGTATAAAACATAAACTTTTTTACGTGTTACAAGGGATATTTTCACTAAGCATATCACTAAATAAATTTATAGTTCATTGAATAATTCCACAAAAGTGAAAACTCGCCTGTCTTCAAAAAAGGATACTCGGGATTTGCATGTGCGTCGTGTTGCTAAGCAACGCTGAAAAAAGTATTATCCCCATATTATGCCAAACGATGTTCACTTAAATAAGCTTGGAACACAGTCATCTAAGTTTGATTTATCCCTTTATAGTCGGCGTAATGATACGCATGTGTTAAATTTCGGGTGGCGCAATAGTTTGCTCAACTTACATATTACTTCACGTGGATCGGAAATGGGATACATTATTGGAGAAAAAGTAGCGAGCCAATACGTTAAAGCTAATGTTAGTAGAAATGACTTCACTTTCCCGGCAGTAACAAGAAGTATTGGCAATCAGTTAGCGTGACGTCCTTTGTGTGCCATGAGTATTTTACGGAACCCGTGAATGACTCGTATCGATTTCCAGCTGCCCTAATGCGAGTCTGCCTGCCAATCAGTTACTGGCCACTTATCGAAGTTCCGGGGCACTTTGGGCTTATGGTTCGCTAAGCTGTATGGTCCATTAATAAGCGCCCAGATTGACCAATTAGGATTTGCTTTACTAAAGGTGGAACTAAGTGAATGGAAGCCACGGGATTAATTGTGTTCGCTCAGCGGCCATGCTTACTTCTAAACAAAAATAAGTTTTACGCGATTGGCGCATAATTAAAAGAAAGTGATTTCCTTATTACTAAATGCATAAATTATACAAGCATATGTTGCCTGAATACTGTCTGCGGCTCCGTTTTGAATTGAAATAAAAGTTTATCGTACATAATAGTGGCCAAATGGATAAAGATTGCAGAACAGTAGTTCTTCAAACTGAGTTCAGGTTTTGATGAAAGATTTTGCGTATTTGGAACTTTTTCGCACTTTGCTCATTAAAGCGCCAGTAAAGTCCAGAACTGGTAACTGTAATAGAATTAGTGGTATTGTACACTGCGAAAAAAAATGGGATTGACGAAATTCAAATTGCGTTTTTCATGTCTCGTAAGTGCGACTTAGGATATATATATTATATTTTTTATAGTATTGTTGTAATATAGGTATTTTGACACAAATTCGGACTTCTGAAATGACATGCCATTTTTTTTTCCATATTTCGATTCTACGACACAAACTATGCCTAAATATTAAATTTTGTAAAATTTGTGCGACATTTACAGAAAAATTAAAAAATTTATATTGGGCATTTTTTTCAGTGTGTGCCAAGAATAATTCAATACTTAATTTAGAGCAACCTTTATAGCGAACTTCTTACTTTATAGCAACCTATTTTCCTTTCCTTTTTCCATTGTACAGGAGCGGAAAAGTCATCATTCATCCTTTCAAATAATTTTAACAGAGTGCGTAAACCAGATTTGGCGTTATCATCGCTTACAACAAATATGCCAAATTTCAATACTCGTTAATATGTAAATTTGCGTATATCTTAAGAAATTTTGAATAAAATGCTCTAATTTTTTGTGGCTGTACTTACAAATATATCTGCTTTAAGCTGACGGTAAAAATTTTATAGGTTACAATACAAACGTTTTATTTCGAAAAAATTATGAAAATTGTTTAAAATTACAAATTTTAAAAATAAACCATAAAAAACGGATGAATTTTATTTCGAATGAACTTAAATTTCGAAATGTGAAAGGAAGAATAAAAAAATGTTTAACAAAAAAAGAGAAAGTAATAATTATACAAAAAATTCAATTAACAATGAGGAGCTAAAATTTTGAGAGCTAATATTTTTAAAAAACTGCTCGTGCAATTTTTACAAAACTTAGCAGTTTGGCCTAATTTGAGTCGTCGAATCGAAATATAGAACAAAAGAACATGCCATTTCAGAAAAAGTTGGATTTTGTGTCAAATAGGTATATTAGAACAATGCTATATATAAATCTAACATATATCTTAAGTTGCGCTTTCGAGACATGAAAAACGCAAGTTGAATTTCGTCAACCGGCCCAGTAGAACGGGAGAAATAGAACTGTCCCACCCATTTTTTTTTTTTTTAGTCCAATAGGGTTTTGTTCGTGAAGGACTATTGTTTTCGTTTTGCGATTTTGCGTCGGAAACATTAAATGTCGGTTCACCTTTCAAACTGTTGCCACTAAATATTGCAGCCCTGTATTATATTTAAAGAAATTAAATAATGAAGAATGTGCATAAATGTATGTAAGTTTCTCCTATTGTAATAAAACGACGGTACCTAGAGCCATCGAATTTTGAGTAAAGTAATCCTGCTACGAATATGGAGATCTGGAAGCCCAAATTTGAAATCTGGAATTTGTTTTATTATCGATTTCACATTTTATAAAACTTTAACGAATTTTTGATTAACAAACTCAAGGATTTCAAAGCAATCAATGGCAACGTTGTACAGAAAAACATATTTATCTCCAGCGAGTGAGACTGTGTATAGCAAATTCTGAAGATATGCTCAGTTTAAAATTATTTTGCGATATTGTTTTTAACTGAATTTTATGGTTTAAGTGCCAAGAACATGATATTTAATAAATAAAGGTAACACACAAAATGTTAAAAAAAAACGCCCCTTTGGACGTAATTTAAAATCTGAAAACTTTCAGATTTTCTTTTTAGTCCAAATGGGCTTTGTTCCTGAAGGACTATTGTTTTCGTTTTGCGATTTTGCGTCGGAAGCATTAAATGTCGGTTTACTTTTCAAACTGTTGCCACAAAATATTGCAGCCCAGTATTATATTTAAAGAAATTAAATAATGAAGAATCAGCATAACTGTATGTATATTTCTGCAAATGGGATAAAACGACGGTACCTAAAGCCATCAAGATCTGAATAACGAAATCTTCCCTAGAATACGGGCATGTGGAACCCCAGATTTGGAATTTGAAATGTGTTTTATTATAGATTTCATATTTTGTAACATTTCAACGAATTTTTGAGTAACAAACTAAACGATTTCAAAGCGAGCAATGGCAACACTGTATGGGAAGAAGAAAGCATTTTTATCTCCAGCGCATAAAGACCGTATCGGAAATTTTAAAACTATGCCCATTTTAAAATTATTTTGCGATATTGCTGAACCAAATTTTATGGTTTGAGTATGTAGACCATGATATTTAATAAATAAAGTTAACGCACAAAACGTTAAAGAAAAAGCCCCTTTGGACGTAATTTAAAATCTGAAACCTTTCAGATTTTATTTATTTTATTTTTTTATATCTTAAAATATTATACTGCCGTGTTGTTCACATTTTTTAATAAAAATATACCTACGCTTTCAGTATATCTATTAAGATTGTCTGCAGCGATAGTGAAAACGCTCATCCTACATAAACATTGCGCTTTCAAATTATAATTAGTTTGCTTTTCTTATCAACAGCAAAAATGAGGTAGAAAAATTACCATTAATGCGTAGATTTCAGAGAGTGAGAGGTCTCAAATTTCATACATCTTAACTTAAATCTAATAGCTTTCGTTGATAATTTGGAATGGATTATATATGACGCAATTTTGAAATTTAATTCAAATTCTTTGTTCCATGTTTTGCAGCTGAAAGATTATATGCATCTCATTTTGAAAATTA